>VUQG01031326.1:12632-31159 GCA_015106755.1 Etia nguti | reverse complement strand
GCAAACATCAGCTGATACTAGAAAGTAATATTAAATAAATTCTAACAACAGCTGATCAAGCTTAAACGTCCTGCTGTTGTTTAACGCGACAACCGCTGGTTTCTTCTTTCTGGCGCAAAGTGGGAGATAAACAAGAGAGAAAAGCCGATCAGCTGATCACTGATCAGTTTCATGATTGAAGTAGCAACAGGAGAGGGAGGGGGAGAGAATGAGAGAAGAAGAAACAGCTGTGCAGCGTAAAGACAGAATAACTCCAGCTTTGTGTCTTTTTCCATTGTAGCTGAAGTACGGGACAAACTGCGTTCCTTTTCACCTCAATACGAAACGCGTAATATTTTCTCTGAATACGAGACGATTCCGTTTTTTACGGGATGGTTGGCAACTCTACTAACCTTATAAATAAAATCAAGTTCACTATCAGTAACATCATAGCACCTACCCAGCAGTATAGAAACTCCGTCATGCTCCGTACGCAGTACGAGTTATTGTAACTGACTGTAAAAAGTTGGCACAACGAAAATAAACTACACCTAAACTTGGTTTATATCTGACCCAGATAGACTGCAGGTCATAACTTCTTACCTGAGGTTCAGTTCCCCTGACACTCGGCCCAGCGGCCGCCTCCGGTCTCTCCTCCTCCTGCCTCCCCTTTCCATCTGTGAAAGCTCCGGCCTCTGTGGAAGCTCCGCCATAGCCACGACCAAACAACTGAGTTATTTCTACACATCTGCCAGCATCTGGCCAATCCACCACCTTTCATTGTTTATACCGTTACAAAAAACAAACAAACAACCATCGGCCATAAAAACGAAAAATCACCATCGGCCCACCGGGCATGGCCAGTCCAGCTCTGCTGGGAGCTCTGGGAGAACTTTTAAACAATGAACATTGCAGAAGAAATCCTCCAGGCCCTGAAATTCAACAGGTAACAAACTGATTAGCAGTCAGGCTGCAGCCTCAATTTCTGCCTGTTCTTGTTGAAATAGTAGAATCACTATTGTGATTGTTTTTAAGTTTCTTTGTGCTGTTTTTATCTTTGCTTTGTGTTGTTGGCTTTTTGTTCATATCTAAATATTAAGAGAAAGATCATATGTGACTCCTCATTAGGATAAGATTAGTGTAGGTGTATGAGATTTTAACTTCAGTTTGATATTGTTAGATGATATTCCTGAGACATTCCTTGATATGCTGCTTAGAGATAGTGGTTATTCCAAAAGCTGAGCCAATCAGAACTTATTGACAATCAATAAGACAATTGATAATGAATTGAATCAATGAGTGATATTGATAATGGAATTGGAATCCCTAAATTCTTATTAATTTCCTTCCCTAGCTAAAGCTACTGAGAACTCTTTTCTGGCACAGACATTGGCAACAGCAACAGGGATTGGCTTGGCAAGAGCTAATCTCTATGCAGAAGGAAAAAGAAACAAAATCCATATACAACAGACGCACGTTGTCTAAAGCAATTTGAGTGCTAAGGTAGGCTTGAAAAGTGCTATATAGGAACCAGTTCATTTATGTTATTAATGTCTGAGTTCTAAGCTCACCTGAATAGCAACTGGTATTAACTGATCCTCATTGTTTTTCCAGAGTAGGACAAGGGGGGCCGTCAAGAACTGTTTGTTCCCATTGATGGTGTTTGACTCCACTTCATCCAAAAGCTTGTAGTCACACAGGAAGATGTTACCCTTCTGTTTGAAATTTCAGAAAGAATGACAAATTATTTGACCTCATGCATTTAGTCTGGGTATTACACCAGCAAAGTAAAATTTGCCAATACAAATACCTCACCAACATGCAAATAAGAGCAACCAGATATCAGTCAACTTTATTTCATAGAAATTTAAATTAAAAAATACCTCTATTTCTTCTTCCAAATTATGCTGACCATCAGGGAAAACCATTTTATCCGCGACAGGTAAGTTATTGGGCAGTTGTGTACAGAGTTGGATCAAAATGGGATTGGTACCATTTAGAAACTGATAGCCAAAGAATGCATCTTCCTTCCAGTGGTTGGAGACATATTCTAGAAATAAAACATAATTTTACTTCTCTGTGTTTAAAATGCTTTACAATCCTTCTCAGCCACTGTTAATATCATAACATTTGACCGCAGGCAAAAAACAGGAAAATAAAACTGATCATGTCATGGACATTAATGCCAGAGTCCTAATAATATGGCATATTCTATGTTACTTTAATATGTGCTATTATGCATTATATAATATGGTCTAATGATTGTTCATTACCTGAAACTTGAGTTTTGTGGACATTTAATAGTTGTTTAATATCCTCCATACAATGAAACTTGTTAGACTGAAGCATTCCCATCAGTCCCAGCCTTCCCAGTCTAGAAAAAAACACAGTATCTTTTTTCAGATGATTGAAATCATGTCATGTGTATAAACACACACCTACACATCTATCTATCTATCTATCTATCTATCTATCTATCTATCTATCTATCTATCTATCTATCTATCTATCTATCTATCTATCTATCTATCTATATGACATGAGGAGTTCACCCTGTGGCGCCAATGTAGAGCATCTCTGCAGTCTTAGTCAAAGAAAAGCGGATGTCATAGGGGAGTGATAAAACACTGTCTGCCTTCAGGTGGGAGATGCCCTGCTTGTCCCAGCTGGAACAGAAGATAAAGACAAAGCATATAAAATATACAAAAACAAAACAACTACAGTGTAGTGGAAAGGGATTTAGAGTATAGAAAACAAATGGCATTACTGACTAATGGTTTGTACACGCAAATCTATGCTTAGACCATGTACATGAAATCCTAGCAGATATTATGTGGTGTTTAAATTATCTTGATATTTCATAAATTTACATCCAACTGATCGAGCCAGGGGTGGAGAAGGATTTCAGGCCTTCATTCTATTGGTTCTCATGATGCTCTCATCTCTTACCTGTAGACTTTCCTTCGTTCCAGAAGCTCCTGCTGTCGACTGTACTGACCAAGAAGTCTGTGCTTGTCTTCAATTACTGTGAGAGCTAGAAAAAACACACACACAACAAAGTATAAATTCTTCTTAAACACAGAACGGTTTGAATTTGATCTACCTGCTTGGTCTGTTTCATCAGTTCTAGTTACCAGTTGCTGGTGTTCCTGCTGGTTTTCATGATATTGTTTGTTTTTGTTTTAATTAACTCCAGATGTTTGTGGTCAGAGTTGATGATAAATTATAATATGATAAGTTATTCCCATTATTCCTATAATTTTGCTGTGCTTTCAGCACTTTGAGCTTACGGCACTACCCCCCCAACCCCCCGACCTCCCACCCCCAACACACAAACACAACAACACCAACAACAAAAAAAGTTCAATCAAAACCGAAACCAAACAAACCATGACATTCCCTTTTGCTATTGGTTAGAAAAAAGGCACCACATCAAACAATCAAAAAACTTTGTGACAACATAAAAGTTGTAGTGAATTTTGAACTGTGAGCGATTTGTGACAGGTAGCATGTTTGGACTGCATAGTTAGTTTGTAGTGTAGTGTACTTAGTGTGTACTCAGGTTGCATGTGAGTGGGCGTGTCAAAACAATGAGGAATCTCCGGAATGTCACAGATGCTGGCCAAAAAGCTACCAAAGGTAGATTGCAATGTAAATGCTGTCTCCAGGTGGAAAACTGGAGGAGTGATACACTTGCTGCTGATTTGCTCCTCCATCTTTTGGTGGACAGGAACTATTCTCTCAAACACTCACTGAGGAGATCCAATTAGCAAATTCTTTATTGTCTATAAAATCTCTCTTAAAGACATTTTTTTTTAAAAAGAAGACTTTCTTAATGTGTCATTTTTCAGTTAATTTCATAATCTTTATGATCTCTTCTAAACAAATAGCTACATCATTTTTTGCTTTTAATACTAATTCATTTCTAACACTGTCACAAACCTGCCCCCTCTCTGAAGTAGTGCGGCTTGCTGTCAGTGATCCAGCGGTAGACAGGAAAGCTGTATTTGCCTCCCTCAGGGGACGTCACATCCACCTTAGCAGGATACCAAGCCTTGTTTGGGACAAGCGTCTGATTCTCTTTTTCTAGCTCTATCAGTGCTAGATGTCCAAGGGATTTTCGGCAGGACACGATAAAATGTGACACCTGGAGTAAAAGTAGCGTAGAAGACAGAATACCTTTGAAAAACGTACATTAGGTCAGCATGTATTTAACTGACAATTGTATTTTATCACACGTCTTTACCTCCTAGTAATCACACTGCAGTTACTACACAGGCAAAATTAAAATGTACATTTCGGTTTCAGAGTATTTAATGCTATAAATCACGATGTAATCTCATATAACTATGGCACAAATTTAAACATGCAGTTTCCTGTGGAAAATTTTTATCTGATCAGGAAGGACACCACCCTTCCCACTTCGGAAAGTACAGCCCTTGTTTCTAACAATATGGCCAAATTTATTAAAAACTCCAAAATGTGACTAACTACAGTTGAGATTATGTACGGCAGCCTTTTAAGGTGGCTGTAATCAAACCACTATTTATTAAGCTCTTACTTGATCCAGATGTCTCAGGTTTAGTCTTCTCTCCCACAGTTTGTGTTCCATCCACTCTCCCTATGCTCTCTTTTGTTTACTCTTACTTCCAAGCTTACTTCCATGGCAGATGGCTGCCTCTCCCTGAACCTGCTTCTGTTGGAAGTCTTCTTACTTTTATAAGGGAGTTGATTTCCCACTGCCTTTATATTGCTCATAGCAGATTATCTGTTTGTTGTGGTTTTCTCTAATGTTGTATGCTCTTTACCTTACAATAGAAACCACAATAACAGTCACCTGGAGGTGACTGTTATTGTGAATTGAGTTTATATATAAAAAAAAGTAACTGAATATCATACTTACTGCTCCCCTGTAGAAAGATGGCACACAGCTCCACAGGTGTGTGCGTTCACTCTCTCCATCTGTGCCGACTAGCTTAATGTAGATCTTGTTAAAAGTGGAGGCATTGGAGACATTGCCAGTGAAAATGATCACCTCATAATCACCCATTTTCACTATTGAAAGAAGAAAAATCCTGATGGAAACAAAATTATATTAACCAAAAGATATTATGAGAAGTCATTTCAAATGTGTCCTTCATCTACGATCAGTTTCAGTGCAGAAACTGCCAAAGTTATCTATCTTACCTCTGCTAATGACCCCAAGATCTTACTCTGAAGAACTTCCTTGTTGATCTAACAATTCAAAACCAATATCTCTTTTTATGCAGAACTCGTGGGAGTGTCCTCTAAGGTGCAGCTGTCAGCAATGTTCAACCTTTTCAATGTTTCATTTCATTCGTTCATTTAAAATGTCTGCCGTCCTGCGTCTCTGCACAGAATAAGTGCTAATCCATTGATGCTTTGTGGGGGACATTAATTAGCTACACCAAGGATATACACAATATCATTCTGCACTGCGTTTTGAAGTGTTTCACTGTGTTTGCTGGTACAGATTTTGGTCAAGGTCATCTTTCAATACAGGTGTGACTGAGCATCAGCTGCAGGTTACCAAAAACAAACTGAGCAGGTTTTCAATATAGGTAAAAAAATAAAAATAAATAACAGACTCTCGTCGGAAATCAGGATCAGTGCAGCTGCATTTTAATGCTTTTGTTGCAAATAAAAAATAAATAAAAGTAAAAAATATTATCTATTATCTACCTCAGTGCTAGTTATCATACACTTCCTTAAACCTGTTGTGAAAGATCAGATTTTAATAAACAGGTTAAGGCCTGACTTACAGGTCTAATTTCACTTTCAATTTTACTCCTATCATTGATTTTTTTCTTTTTTTTTTTTTTTGCTAAGTGAATGAAGATTTTAATTTCATTTTTAAAAATCTTATTCTAGAGATAAGATGAGTTTGTCAGAAAGTTCAATGATGATTCCAGTTTTTTAAAAATTCAATTTTCTCATCATGACTTCATGGTTTAGGCTTTACAGGACCAGGTTATGATGGCAACTACCTTTCAGAACACTAGACTATTACACAGGGCAGTATGAATAATAATAATAATAATACATTTTATTTGAGGGCGCCTTTCAAAAACCCAAGGTCACCTTACAAAAGAACAAAATTAATAAAAGAAGCAATAGTCATAAAATACATAAAATAAGTATATTATTAGCATGAACAGTAGTAGTAAGAATAGGGCAAACTACAATTAAAATTATAAATTGTAAATAATAAAGGAGGAACAAGGAAAAGATGCGACAGAAGATAACAGGGAGAAATGTTATGAGGAAACTGTCATTCATTCAGTGTTCAAACGTTTCTCAGTTCAGCATTTAAGCCAAAATGTTTGTCCCTGGAGGTTTTAATCAATTGAGGAATGCATGAATGAATGAAATGAATTTGTCAGTAACCTATTAAAATTACAGTGTATATTTCATTTCTGTAGCAGATGTCCAGCCAAACAGATCATGTTTCCATGTCTGCCAAGAAACCGCAACAATTACATTAACTCAAACTATGATCTCTATCTAACGCTAACCTGCCAGTGTATATCTTGGAGGAATTTCTTACTTCAGCTGCTACAAAATTCCACTGAAAGGTCGGGACTTTGACTTGGTGGTTTCTCAGCAGTATTCACCTTCTTCATTAATTGTTCTTTAGCAAAACAACCAAAGAGAGTTGCTTTGTCTTCCTGTGATTCTGTTTATATACAGTACAGATTAAATTTTGGTGGTTTCTCAAAGGGGCCCTGTCAGTGCTACAACCAGTTTTTGCCAGTATATGAATTAAAAATGTGCACTAAATTAAAAAAATGTCAGTCTGATCTAAATGACCTTCATTTGTGCTGATGATTGCCATCTTATTGTATGTCCTGTTTGATCTTTGGAGTCAGTAACTTAGACTATATTAATGAGACAGTTTGGTGGGTCATTTGCTTGCAGAATTACAAAAAATGTTAAAGGTTTAAACTTTTTCTGATATGTTAGTTAGTACAATTCATTACACTGGCAATAAGTTGGATGATTACACAAGGAACTAACAAGAAGCAGGGGAAACCCCATTAAACTATGAAGAGGAAAAGAGGAAACAATAAACAATAAAACAAAAAGAAACTTAGAAAATGCACTATACTCCAAAAAAAACAACTAATGAGTTATTACTTATTCAAACAGGAAGTTCTCTTTAAACTGGAGAAGTTATGAGGAAACTGTCATTCATCCAGCGTTGTGGAAAGAACAAGATTTCGTTTTAGACTGCTGTTTTTTCCTTAAGCTGGGCATACACTGTGCGATTTTTTTCAGTCACGTTGTTTAAATCCTGCTCAAACTGTATGATTGAATCGCAGGGGCTAGAAGTTTGTAGGTCACGATGCATGTTCTCACACTACACGGCCCGATGCTCTGATGCGACCTGAGTGCTCACACTGTGCGTCCATAACATGAAACTTATAACACAAAATCTGTGTCTCGCTCTCCCTCTCTCTCCCGCTCTGTCTTTCACTCACACAGACACACACACCACCATCAACTTTGCTAAATTGCTAATGAAAAACATTGACCAGGCAGCTGCAATTGAGCAGCAATGTCCATCCAACTCTTTTCATGGTTGTTGTGGTCTTGATAATTTTGAGGCCACATTGAAAAGCCTCAGATGAGCTCTACAAGTTGGGCATCCATCGCTTGTGTCCAGATCACACGCTGCACTACCGTGCTACTCCGTCTTTTTCACGTTCATTTCTGTGTTTGCACGTGCGCAGTGTGAGAGGCTGCGTTGAGACCCTCACGAGGGACGACAGGATTTCAAACAGGTTTGATTTTCATGCGACTATACAATTGATGATCGGGAGCTGGTCGTGAGTGTTAATCGCTTCTTATTACCCCATGTATACTACAAGATGCACGACACACGATTAAAGCGAAACTCTGGGCGATCCCCAAAACGGTTGCACGACTGAAAAATCGGCTCAAAACGGGCCAAAAATCGCACAGTGTATGCCCAGCTTTAGTGGGCACTTCGTTTCTCTGTTAGGAGAACTTCCTACTACCATTCATGCTGCTCATAAACTTTTCCTATTAGTATAAACTTAGCAGCTATAAATATATATTTTTTAAAGTTTCCACTCAGATTGAATTTATACTTGACAGGACATGTCATGGTCTCCCAGTCCTCATGTTGTGTCTCTATTGCTCTGTCTCTCTTTGATGTCAAATCTTTGCACTACATGTGGCATGAATGCTCAGATGAAGCTTAGACCTTCTGTTATTTAGCCTCTACATCAATGAGTGTGTCATGGCAAAAATGTGCAAATGTATGGATGATAGTGTAATGTATACACTTACAAAACACACAGAGTGAAGAACATAATAATGTTAGCAATGGGAAGATTCACGAGGTGGCTTAACCAGTCTTCTCTTACTCTTGATATAAGACTAAAGGTTTGCTCTTCTGAATATAATTCAAAATAATCTGTTAGAGCAGACATTTTCATTGAGGCTGAGATGACTTAAATTGTAAAGTGAGCTGAAAAAATGTATATTATTCTCTGTTCACATTTCAGTTTGAGGTATCATCATCATAGGCTGCCTCCCCTGCTAAGACCTTCATGCACGGCATAATTCAGTCCCATGTTGGCGACAAACTGGCCAAACAGTCACTAAACCACTCGAGTCTTTTTATAAACAAACTTTAAAAAATGCTGGACAAAAAGTAAAAGATATAAAGTGAAAGAAGGAACAAGAGAATATAAATGTTAGCACTGCTTACCAAAGGCCATGTTAAAGAAGGCGGGGAGAGTTTGTTCTCTTGGAATGGAGAGATTTTCATGTTCTAGTTGTGTATTAGTTAGTCTTGAGTTCAGTATTTTCTAGAGTCTCTTAGTTTTCATTATTTATATTTCTAGTTCTTGAGTGATTATGTTTTCAATTATGTTCTCCTTTTGTGTCCAGTCTGTCCTAGTCTTGTCTCTGTTCTGCCATCATTGTTCCCATGTTTCTTTACCTTTGTTCCCCCAGTCATGTCTCCATGTCCGTCTGCTCTCTCTCTGTTCTGTCTTCATGACTATCTGTCTGGTTATAACGTATGTAGTCCTGCCCTGTGTTTATCCCCTCCTATACTCCTCCACAGGACTCTATGTTATTGTGAGGTGCAGTGAGAGCTTTGCCTCTGTACAACACCACATTCAACACCACATGTAAATCAAACAATTAAAATCTAATTGAAGTTCAAACTCTCAGCTATAATTCAAGCAGTTTTGTGTTTTTCCTCCATCAACTACTTAGGAATTACAGTCATTTTTATACACAGTCACCCATTTGCAGACATTCAAAAATAATTGGAGAAATTAACATAATAGTGAATATGAGAACAGAATTTTTCTGCAAGAACTTTATTGGATCCCTTTTGAGTTGCTGCCTGTTTGTGGGGCTTTCTACTTTCAGGTTTGTATTTAATCATGGAAAAGCTGCTCTTTTCGGTTAAGATCAGTTGACTGATTTGACCATTGAGGAATATCCTTTTTCTTTACCTTAAAAACTCTTGGGTTACTTTTGCAGGATGTTTTGAGTCATTATCCATTTGCACTGTCAAGCAAAGTCTGATCACTTTTGCAGCGTTTGTCTGAGTCCGATCAGAGGGTATAGCACTGTACACACTATAAATAACAACCCTAGGGGCCCAGTTTCAATGGCAGCCACATTTCCCCGTTCCACAATGCTGCCACCATCATGTTAGATAGATAATGTGGTATGCTTTGGCTCATAAACTGTTTCTGTTCTCTACTTTTCTCTTCCCATCATTCTGGTAAAACTTGTCCTTGGTTTCACCTCTCCAAAGATTGTTTGTTTTTGTTTGTTTTTTACAGAACACTGGCAAAGTCTAATCTAAATTTCCTGGTGTTAAATGTAACCAGTGGTTAAAACCTTGTTGGCTGTGGCAGTGATACACCTGTTTCCTCAAGAATGTTGTTGGCTTGGTTAGATGCTGTGAAAATGTTTTTCTTTACTGTGGAATAATTTTGACATCATGCCCAGTTTTGTTTTGTGGTCTTTCTTTTTGTGTTGTTGAGCTGATCAGTGCATTAATTTTCTTTAACAATCCATCACATTATTTATTTAGCCAAGTCTTTTCTATCTCCCTAATATCTTTACTTGGGGTGTTCGAGGCCTCACGCCCTTGTAGTAACATGTCTGTGGGTCTCCTGTTTAAAATGACAATTAAAGTGAAAAACCATCAGAACAAGAACAAGAAGTGATATTCAGCTGCAGAGAGAGTCAACACCAAGTGAAAGCACCACCAAAAGCCTCCATATTCCACTGTGATAGTGTACAGAGGAAGAACTATAAAAACTGTGTCTTTGGAAGAAACATTATGGAGGGCATTGTAAGTACACAATTCATGTGAATCCTTTTTAAAGCTGCAGGGACTGGTGCCTATTCCATCATAAGGTGAGAGGCAGGGATACATACTTAGAAGGTGGGTAGTCTATCACAGGGCTAACAAATGGAAAAGAAGGCTTAAATTCAAAAATACAGTCACTGAATCATCAATTAACCTACCATGCAGGTTCTTGGACTGAAGAAGGACACCATGCAGGTACAAGGAGAACATGCAAATTCCACACATAATTTATTCACTGCATATGCCAAGATATGTGGCATAATGTGGCAGTTATACAGTATTTTGTAATGCCTATCAATATATATACATATATTCACTAACATGTTCACTAACAGGTCAATTATTTTAGTTTTCCTGTTCATAAGCTTAAAAGCTGTTTTTAGATTATGATGTGAAACAAAAGCCTAACCAGAAGAATCGGTTATAAAGCTGAGCACACGCGGCTCCCTCTCCTCCTGTTTATTAATATGAAACTGAAGGAGAACACACTTTCTAATATTCAAATGGACACACTGTTTTCAATCACTTTTGGATCCAGGTATGTGTATGGAAGGTCCAAATCCTTGTTTCTGGTTCTGATGTCTGCACTCAGCTTTTGGAGCTCTTCTTGAAATTCCATTATCCTCTTGCGAGGAAATTTATCAGTGAAATGCTCCTCGGGGAAGTGGCCAAGAATGACCCAAGAAACACTAGAATGTGACATTAAAAACCATTACATTAAAAAAACAATACACTAAAATGTAGCTGCTCTCCCAGGTGTTAAGCTTTTTAACATCCAGTATATATAATGGATTTATGAGGTTTACATAGGTAGCAGAAAATCAGCTGGGAAGTTCCTATCTTGAGAAAAAAACCCGCTAAAATGTACAGCAGTGCTATACCTTTGAACATAAATGAAGATGCAAAGCTGAATATCACCAATGCTTGAACAGTTAGTGAAGTTGGGGTAGCTAACATTACATGATGTCAACTAGCCTGATGGCTGAACTATTATAGGCACCAGCACAAAGAAGATGAAGGTGTAAATTTTTGGTTTAAATTTCGATCCCAGTCACACAGATTTGTAGCAAAAAGATTCATATGTCACTTTTGTCTGTGATGAATCACTGGCTGAGCTTTTGGCCAGACAGAGGGCAGACTGGGGACTGGGGACAAGTCAAATACCATCACTGCTTGACATATGCTCAATCATCCAGATAAGGAAATTCCAGAAAGCTGATTCTGCTCATCTGGACATTGTGTTTTCACCGAAAAACAGGGTCAACACTGTAGCAGTCAAATGAGTGTAAAATAAATGGGATTCCAACTGGAGTGAGCTCTACTTATTTGCTGCTTGGATGGTGCTAATGTAAAGTCAGATTATGTACAAATACTCAGACAGCCTCAAAGTTCAGTGCAATTTATCTGCACAGAACTGCCCTTCATCCTTTCATATAGGAAAACAACACACTCTGAACAATACACAATCACTTTTAACTGAGGTAAATTAAAAGGCTTCACCTGTCCAGAGTTGACAGCTGAGTGCTGGGCGGAGCAAGTGAAGATCACCATGGTGACAAACTTGACCATCTCGTTCTTAGCGGTGAATTTCTGTGGAATTCCTATAAATACAAGAGAATAAACTGTCAACACATAAATTAAATTTAAACTATTTCATGATAATATACAGCATTCACATTATCATCACCTGAATTGTTATTTGAAAGGAATCCATGTTCAAAAATTTCTCTGATCCAGTTCTGCAGTTCAGTGTCTTCCTGGACATCAGCATCAGTCTCGTAGTAGTGGGTGAGTACTGGCTCCACAAACCTTTGGACAAACGGGGACACATTCAAACACGTTTCTGGTTTCATTGTAGCTTTCTACGCACACTAACTAAAAAAAAAACTATAATGCATAACAGATGATTATCAAGTATATAAAATGTGTGAAACTCATTTCCACTCTGTAATTAGAGTTTTTACTCCTCTTATCAAGTTTATTTCCCACCACTTACATTGAGAGAGAGATTGCTATGTAAAGGAAAACTATTCCTTGGGAAGGCATGAGGGACTATTTTGTTTTGGTAAGCCTTTGGGAATGGATGAATGGTAAACATGATTGCATGGATAAATTCATATAATTAAAAAAAAAAAAACCAAGCACAAAGTGCAAGGCCTTATCGGTGTGTGGAGCACAAACTGGGAAGGAGTTATTTTCCATTCCTATATACTTTATGTGTTGTCAGACAAAGTTGTGATATAACCTGTGGATGATGTCCCAAAGCTTGAGTCCATCATCTCTGTAGTAGAAGTTTGGTACATCTTTCAATCCACGCTCTTCAATATCATCTGGGATACAGAGGGAGGTGTAGGTCACGGTGGCCAGTGATTTCTTCAGGATTTCAGCAGCACCCTTTCCACCAGAAGCTGTAAACTAGTGAACAGTCAAGGCACAATTAGAGGAGACTACATGATACTCAAAAAGAAGATATATTGGACTATTTATACCTTAGCAAAAGATCCATTCTCAGAGATCAGAAGGTCCCGAGCTAAGTAATTGATCTGAAGAGTGTAGCGAGTGTGAGGTCTGAGAAGCTGATGGAAAGAGGAAAATTCATTAAGAAAAGTACTTTTTCCTTTCTTGTCTGATGATTTATATTCACATTATTTGTGTGTCGTCCTGTGTTTCACTGCTGCACAATCAAGTTATTTAACTGTGTAGCTTAACTTTGAAGCATGAAGGCTCCTCAGCCTTAGATACCTTGTATAGAGGATGCACCATGGGCAGGTTGCGTAGCAGTGAGACTGTAAAAACCTCAGCCAGCAGGTGAGTGCGCAGCAGGTGAGCATTCAGTTCATACAGGTTGAAATCTGCACTCCTCACAAAGATCTTGGCTAACAACCAGTCATACTCAGAATCAGTAGGGGGAAAAACTGGGTTGTCCTCTGCTGATTTCTGCTTCAGCTGCAGCAGACAAGACAAACATATTGTAAATTCAATCAATTTGTTAGTACTGAATAAATAAATACATCGTGTGTTTTTAATGCCCCATGTTCTTCCCAGAGACCAGACAGCAAGGTTTGTGTAGGTTTTCATCAACAGTGGGCAATTCAGTTTTCCCAAAGGGGTCAGATGATAAACTGAAACTTTTGTAGAGTTCTCCATGTGAACACAGTTATGGTCATTATTATTTTTATCTATTTAAAAAAATGAAAGTTTTTTGAGTAAATCTTGCATTCTCATGTACTCCAGTTTTTATTCCTGTTTTTCTTTTACTTTCTGTCTTGATTGATATCAGTAATGATAGGATGGTCGTCCCACTTGACCCACACAATGACCCTGCTTCCACACATGGAGGAATATATCCTTATTTAAAATAAGCAGCATAAAACAGGAAATTGCCTTCTCTGCCAGAATACTCTCACTAAACTATTCCCACATCAGTGTGTTTGATCCAGCCACTGCCAGAGCAGCACTCTGCTTAGCCTACCAGTAACTGTAATCATCCATTAGCATCCCATAAATTAACCAAGCTCAAAAAAACTCCTCCTTTGATTTTACAACACTCTTAACCTTTGGTGCCTATTGTTGGGTTTGTAGACTGCCGACATGACATGCGCCAACTACCAACGGGAGCAACTTCACGCACCCACATCTTGCCTGCTTCAGAATGCAGTTGAAGTTCTGCAGAGGTAGGAATTGTCCCAGATCAGAACCTCTTCCAGTGTTCCCTCACTATACTATGGCCACGCAAGGCCTGTCCAACATCCTTCCCTGCCCCACCACCTGATCCAAAGCAACAGCAGGTGGGCTTCAGTTCACTTTGGGTCCTCTCATTACAAACACATGATTATAGAGCAGGGGTAGGCAACTCCAGTCCTTGAGTACCAGTGTCCTGCAGGTTTGAGATGTGTCCTTGATCCAACATAGCTGATTCAAATGGCTAATTTACCTCCTCAACATATCTTGAAGTTCTCCAGAGGCCATGTAATGAACTAATCATCTGATTCAGGTCTGTTACACAGGGTGATATCTAAAACCTGCAGGACACCTGCACTCGAGGTATGGAGTTGCCTACCCCTGTTATAGAGTCTATCACTGACCTGAAACCTCCTGGTGTTTTGGTGCCAGATGCACTTAAGCTCGAAGTGTTTATTATGGATAATCTGTGATTAACATTGAGATCCAATAACAGAACATCACTCAGGCTCAGATAAGCAAGGCATTCTTACTTGCGTCTTGAGGTTTTATTGTCGTTGCCCACATCAGCAATTAAGTCCTCCAGCATGAAAATTAAATCTCATGCACCTTGTTCACCCAATCTGGGTGCTCCAAGGAGACCAGTTGGACACACATGCAGGCTAGGGGCAACCCCAAAGTAAAAGCACAGAGCTGAGGCAATGCAATTATACCCATTCCTGGTCGCTTTCTCATACACAAGCTTGGATTCTTTCCACACCAGAGAGGTGACATCCCATGTCTAAAGAAAGAGTTACAGCAAATAGGGATACAACTATCAAGGACTCTGATCCACATAACAGTCGGCCACTGTGGCCCCTCCTGCAACCCATGCAATCAACAGAATGAAGATCCATTAATGACAGGTTTTTGCCAACTTCATTTTTATGCAGATGATGATGACATTTATGATTATTACATTTGGATTTCCACAAATCAAACTTAGGTGGGTCAACTTCACTTCATAACAAAGAGAAGTCTTTGCTGCTGTCGAGATCAATTAGCAACTGATCTAACTGCGACTATCACATTCAGCAAGGCTGATATTTTTTGTAAACGAAAATAACCTTGATAGTACTTGAATTTAGAACCAAAGTCCTAAGCTTACCTGAATAGCAATTGGCATCAGCTGATCCTCTTCATTTTTCCTGAGCAGAATGAGGGGAGCCATCAAGCACTGTTTTTTCCCATTGATGGTGTTTGCCTGCACTCCATCCAAAAGCTTATAGTCACAAAGGAAGATGTTGCCCTTCTGTTTTAAATTTCAGAAAGAGGCACATAATTTGATTCCATACACATACTCATGCTATTACATTTACAAAGCGAACGTGTCAATGTCCTCACATTGCCAAACCGATAAACCAGATTACAGTCAACTTTATTTCATCGGGATTACCATAATTTCATCCTCCAATATCCAGTGACAATTGGGAAAGACCTTGCCTTTAGGAAAAGAAAACTTCTCTGGCCATGCTTTACAGCGTTTTATGGGAACTGAACAATTACCGTCATTTCATCTTTGAGATTATGCTGACCATCGGGAAAGACAATTTTATCAGTTACAGGAAAGTTGTCTGGCAGTGCTGTACAGCGTCGGATCAATATGGGGTTGACGCCATTTAGAAATTGGTAGCCAAAGAAAGCGTCCTCCTTCCAATGTTTCTGAACATAATCTGGAAATAAAACATAATTTTACTTCATCGTAAAATAAAACCAACTTTAAGTTTATGGATGTAACTGTGTAACTGTCTCAGCCTTCCAGATATTAAACAGTCTTCATTGGAATTGGTAAAATATACATGTTTTGATAGATAAACACCTTTTTTAAAATCTCATATACTTGTAATTTTCTCTTGGTTTCAAAAGAAACTAAGAGAAAGTAGTGGAATAGTGATTTCACAACCTTATTTACTGGGAATTAAGTACTCCTGAGTCAATTGTCATCTTTAGAGAGTAGTTTAATGATAATTTCATTACCTGATGTTTTAGTCTGATGGATACGCAACAGGAGACTAATATCTTCCATACGAGTAAATTCCTTTTTCCACTCCAGTAATTGCATTAGTCCCATTTGCCCCAGTCTACAAAGTAAAGATACAACAGTTTGTGTTAAGATGATTTTAATAATTCCATTATGTCTATAGATAGATAGTTAAGGCATTCACCCTTTGGCTGAAATGTAGGTCATTTCTGCAGTCTTAGTCAAAGAGAAGCGGATATCATACGGCAGTGACTGAGAATTGTCTGCCTTCATGCAGTGTGCAATTCCCTCTTTTTCCCAGCTGAAAAAAAAAAAGAAGTTTTAAGATGTAAGGGATGCAGGTGGTCCCCATTCACAAACAATGCCTGTGTCTGAGAATAAACACAGACAGAGTTGGATGAGGTTTTTAGCCTTAGTTATTAGCTGTTAAAATAATAGCTCGGTACTCTTACCAATAGACTTGCTGTTGCTTCTCCAGCTCTTCCTGCCGACTGTACTTGGCTAAAAGACTGTTTTTTTCTTGAGAGGCTCTGAGAGCTTAAACATAGAAATGTTGACTGTTTTACAGCAATTACCTTTAAATATAGTATGGTTTGAATTTTTGCCATTATTCTTTATACTTTATCTTTCTATTTTATTTTTCCTGTTATCAGTAAATTACATGCATGATGTCAGGCAAGCATGTTTCCACAAACCTTTTCCCTCTTTGAAGCGGTGGACATCACTGTTGGTGATCCATTGGTAGATGGGAAAGTGGTAGGTGTCTCCTTCAGGGGAAGTCACTTCTACCTTGGCAGCGTACCAAGACATGTCTGGGAGGAGTAACCGATGTTCTTTGTCTACCTCTATCAGCAAAAGCTCTCCAAGGGAGACTGGGCAGGTCACAGTAAAACGCGACACCTAGAGTAATGACAGATCAGCTTTGGAACATTTACAAGTGATCAACATTACATATATATGATAATCGGGAGCTAGGCTGTAACCTTATGAAACATCTACTTTAATGGTGGGAAAAAATTGATGTATTTGATGTAATAAATCAGTGTTTAATCTAATTTAGCCAAAGATCAGCAAGCATGACACACATTTAAACATGGAGACGGGTATTTCTGACTTACTGCACCGCTGTAGAAAGATGGCATGCAGCTCCACAGGCATTTGCGTTTGCTCGATCCATTCAGGCCAACCAGTTTAATGTAGATATTGTCAAAAGTGGTGGCAAAGCCCAGACTGCCAGTGAGCACAATGACTTCATAATCAACCATTTTCACCCCTGAAAGTAAAACAAAAATCCTGATGGTTAAAGAATTTAAGCAATAATTTGTTTTTATTATTTTTTTTAACAATGAATTAATCCCAAACCTGACACTGACTGAAATACTTTCAAAAGTTATCTGTCTTACCTCTGCTAATGACACCAAGAAGTTCCTTTGATGAACTGCTCTGCTGATGTAGCAGTACTGATGTCTCTTTTCAATCACAATTTTGTGGGAGTGTCCTTTGAAATGGTACTGTGATCTCTGGTGAGATCATACTCAACCTGTGGGACCTGAAAAAAAAAGACACAGCACATACAATACAATATATTTTACACCTCATTTTACAAGATTATGAAAAAAGAGGGCTTGTATAATTTGAAGGAAATCACAACTTTTACAAAGTACAAAGCTTGGAAATGTCTAGAAACTAATTACACACTGAAAAAAAAATTACTGACTTTCTGTTACAGATATCTGTTTGAATGCTTTTTAAGGTTTTTGTAATCGTTCTATCAATGGAAATACTGGTACAGACATAAGAGAGTGCAGGAGTATGCAACTATAAATTTCTTTTTCAGTTCAACAACTACAGATTGGGACAAAATTATTAGGCCCCCCAATAAAATGTTTATTTTTTTGTGAAAAAAAAACCTGTCAAAACCTAGTGAATGACTTAGCCAAGTGAGGTAGTTTCAAAAAAGACATTAGAATCCTGAACAAGCTGCAAGGTTCCAGACCAAGAAAAACACTTCTGCAGAGGAAACCCCTTCAGGCCAAACTGAAGGACAACCTAGAGAAATATTATGCACATTGGAAGCATGATCTTTTGGCCAGATAAGAAAACCCTAGAGATGCTCCTTATGTTTACAAAAAGGAGGGAGAGGTGTGCTACCCAAAGAATGTCATCCCCACAGGGAAACATGGTGATGGGAGGATTATGTGGTGGGGATGCTCTGGGAATCTCATCAAGGTTCAAGGAATCGTGGAGAAATAAGTATATGAATACTTTTAAAAAAAACCTCAAGCATTAACAGCAAAGCTGGGTCTTGTTCATCACCTTGTCTTCCAACAGATAAGTTGTTCCTAGTGAAGAACTACCTCCAGAAAACCAAAGGCAATGGCCTGACCGGCCTGAACAAAGCCCTGACTTGAACTGCATTGAAAATCTATGAATTGAACTGAAGACCAAGGTTCA
>VUQG01031326.1:0-12612 GCA_015106755.1 Etia nguti | reverse complement strand
AAGCAAGAGAAAAAAAAAGGGGGGGGGGGGGGAGCTTGAGAGATTTGCCAAAGACAGGGCTGGGATTTCCCAGGAGATGTGTGTGAGACTTGCTGAGAACTAGAAGAAAAGAGTGCAGACTGTTGAATATTGACATTGGGGAGCTAACAACTGTTTACCCTGGTCTTAGTTTTTTGTAGAATTTTGTTTCTTTGTACAAAGTAAAATAATGTAAGAGCCAAAATAAAACTAGGACATTTGGAAATCCTGTGTTAAAAATCTCTTGCTGTGTTTGAAAGGACTGGAGAAATACATTAAAAAATATATAAAAATCCACCCTCATCTGTGTAACTGCAGATGAAGGTAAAAAAACAACAGAGTCTTAGCAGAAACCAAAACCAGAGTAGTTTAGTTGTGCATACCAAGCATTTCTGTAGGTATTAACAACATATTTCCTCCTATCAAAAGGCAACGTAAACACTTGTTCCTGTTCAGCCAGCTGTCAACAAAATGCATAGTGTTGCATAGCAGTACATGCAGTACCTTTATGATATTTCACACAGATTACAACTTAACTTTTAATATACCCAATTTACTTTTAAATAAAGCAAACACCTGTATTTTTTTAAAGAATGATACACATGATGATGCTCCTTTTTTATTTGTATTTATTTTATCTTTATAAGTACAGGTTTTATTGACATTTAAAGCTCTCTTCTATACGAAAAGCAACTTCAGCTCAGGGCTGACAGCAGGTTATCTCTTATGAACTACTTGCTTCAGCTACCACAACATTTTCAGGCAAGGGCTTTGACTTGGTGGGTAGTGAAAAGTGACTGAGCACACGACTGGCTGAACACCTAGCATCAAAGAAATCTACCTAAAATGGCAAATCCAGAGTGGATTTTTAGTTGTTTTGTTTTGCAAAAATACAGATAATCTCAAAGTACAAACATACTAACAAAGAAACTATTCCTGCATTAGGTAGTGCACTGTATTACACTGGTAATGATTCACCATGACAACTGAACAGTAGATGAACCTTAGATGAAGAGGAACTAACTAAGAAACAGGTGAAACCCTGGGAAACCACACAAAAGTGAAACAAAACAAAAAACAAGGAAACTTTACAAAACGCCTGCGCAATGATATGTACTTAATCTCTTGAAGAGACGGCTCGCTTCAAACCCAAAAAGTTACAAGGATACTGTCATTCAATGTTCAAGTCAAAGATTAAAATGAACTTGTTTCACTTTCATTATTTTCTTTTTTTCAGTGAGCATATCATTTCTATAAATTCCCAATAACTGGCATCATCCCAGCTGGATTCATCTCAACTATATTCAGCTATTATACGTTGTTAGCTTGATTTCTCCCACATTCTAGGGTTACTTAGTGACTTTATGGAAAATAAGCAGTTAAATGTACATTACTGAAGCAGAATCGCCATAGTGACTTGATCTCAAAAATCTAATGCTAGAATTGAGCTTTTTTTTCACTTTATGATAACTAGATAAAAGTCACAGAACTTAGTCAGCAGCTGTTGTTTTTACTAAGTTATACTCTAATTATGTTCTGGATCTAGTAACAACAAAAGTAATAACAAAAGTAAAAGCTGCAAAGTGTATGGACTCAAGATAGTATACATGCATAAGGTTCAAGAAACACACACAGCAAAACTCTGCCCTGTGTTGTATAGACTGGCATGAATAGGCTAGTGGTTCAGTGAGGTATGTGTAGTATAGAGGTGCTGTCCCTAGCCACTGGTACGGATACGTGAATGACACGTAGGTCAAAATCAAAGCCCAAGAACTAGAAACCTTCACTACTCACATCAAGTCAGTGTATAGAAACATAAAGTTTATAACGCAAGACACAAAAAATAATAGTTTGCCATTCCTGGACTGTGCCATACGCATTGAGGTGAATGGAAACCTCAACACTGAAGTTTACCGGAAGCCCACACACATGGACTAGTATTTACTCTTGGACTATCACCACCCTCTAGAGCACAAACTTGAAGTAATCCGGACTGGGCAGAAAATGTTCCCGCTAAGCCAGAAGGGAAAAAGAGGGAACACACATGTAAAGGAAGCTCTTAAAACATGTGGTTATCCCAAGTGGGATTTCATAAAATTGGCAAAGATTCACAGTAAAGAAGCTCAGACACCAACTAGGGAGAACCAGAAGGACAAAATGAACAACATTGTCATCCCTTATGTAGCAGGTTTATCAGAGAAACTCAGGAGAGTCTTCTCCAAGTATGACATCCCAGTGTTCTTCAGATCCAGCCACACATTTAGAAAAAAGTGGTTCATCCCAAAGACAAAACTGTTAAACACAAACTTAACAACGTACTGTATGCTGTACAGTGTAGCGAGGAATGCCCAGACCTCTACGTTGGAGAGACCAAACAGCCACTTCACAAATGTATGGCACAACATAGAAGAGCCCCCTCCACAGGACAAGACTCGGCTGTCCATCTGCATCTAAAGGACAAAGGTCACAGAGAAGAAAGATAGTTTGAAAGAGGAGTGAAAGAAGCCATCTATGTCCACTGTGAACGAACATCTTTGAACAGAGGCGGTGGCTTGCAAAATCATTTGTCTGTCATCTATAAATCAGTTGAGAGATCTTCCCACGTGCCTTAACGCCCACTCACATCTGGTCTCAGTGAGTCACATAATAGGGTGGGGCACGTTCATTTTGGGTTCACCTGAAACCTTGGCTGACCCACACCCGTTTTCACACCTTGGCTTGTGTGACTAGGCAAAAAAATCAATAGTGGGTCAACAAGCTTCTCAAGGGGCACTCCCAATGGGGCTTACATATCTGGGACTCTCCACCATTTGCTTTTAGAAATGAAGAAGCTTCTCAGATAAGAGGTGAAATGTCTTCAAGAAACTTAAAGAAGTCCAGATGCTTTTTTTTGAAAGCTCTTAGATTATCGTGACCTGGATGATTGAGAACCTACACAGACACATCTTTCCCATAGATCCCGAAACCAGATGTGGAAGTTATTTTGGAGTCTGGTAGAGCTTCATTTTTCATTTAGCCTATTGTTTGCTGGGTTGTTACTTCTTCAAACCTCTGTTCGAATAAAGAGCATGTCCTTCATTTGTTCTGTTGGGTTGCAGCTTAATATTTTGCTGTATTCTTAGCAATGCTAATAATCTATGTAATCTTATTCATAGAGGATCTATGAGGAAGCTCATAAAGCATAGAAGAAGTGTAAAATAAACAAATTGAGAGCAATAAATTCCACAGAAATTTAGCAAAACAAGTCATATATGCAAACTGATATTTTTTTTTTTTTTAATTGTTTCTCAGAAGGTTCAATACACACTTTCAAAATAATTTGGTTTTCTGGCAATTATCTCATGGTTTAGGCTTTACTGGGTTAAGCTGAACTAACATTCAGAACACTACAGGGAACAAGGAAAAGATACACAAGTAAAGATAACAGTAAACACTAACAAGTAAAAATGTCAAATGAAGTTATGAGGAAAGTGTCCAGTGTTCACAAGATTCTCACTTAAAAAGCTTAGTGTTCAAGCCACAGTAATTAGAATGCGCTGGTTCACATTCATTTCATAGTTAGTTTGTTGTTTCTGTTTGCAGAAACTACTGATTCATACCACCACTCAGCCTCTCAGTCACTAATTAAGCCCTCTTGATTTACTGATAGAATACACAGATACACATATACAGTGCATTTAAATACTTGAGACACTGTGTCATACAGCAGTTAAATAAAATCACCTCTAGATTAACTTTGCAGTTGCTGGTTTGTGAAGTGTGTGTAGACTGTCTTCTTGTCACCTTCTTTGGGGTGTGGATCCCCAAAGAAGGCAACTAAGGCCATCAGTCAGTTCAGAGCTTGTCCTGCTTCTTTAGCATCCTTTTGTGACAGCTACGAGAGTTGTTCCTGTAGACCAATTATATTGATACTTCTCTTTAAAAAGGTGGGATTCCTAGAGAACCTAGTGTTTTGGAACCGGATAATTAAATAATCTACAGAGAAAGTGATCAATAGGGCATCCCCCTGGACAGGTGTCTGATAAACCCCGGCTAGATCACCTCAGAGAGGGTGTCATGTGGTAAAACATTCAAAACACTCACTGACCTCAGGTTACATCAAAATGGATCCATGAGATGGTAATACTACTTTCACAGCAAATACTGGTATGGATTTTGAGGGTTAAAGCTCATCTTTAATTTCAGGTGTGACCGTGCATCAGGTAAGTACAGTCATGCTGTTGGAAATACAGGAGAAAACAAAATTAGCTCAGAAACTTCTGAACTGAACTTCTTGCTTGAATGAACCAAGTCAAAAGACTTGGTGTTTCCTCAGCAATATCCTTCTTTCATTGTTGTTTAGTCACCTCGTGTTTTTCTGTACGAATATAGTACAGATTGGATTCTAATGATTAATGGGCTGCTTTCAGCCCAACAACCAGTGATCACCAATACATAAGCTAAAATGTGTGTCCACTTCTTCAAGATGGGTTTTGTTTTAAGCTGGTGACTCTTACCTACATGCCCCACATTTGTTTCGGTTATTGCTGTCATATTATACGTCCCACTTGATCTTTATATTCCAGTATAGAGATGGAGTGGTTCTTCGGGTCGTATGTTTGAAGAAATGCAGATAATAAACAAACTCTTCCTGCAATGATGGGCAGTTCACCTCTTCACACTGGCAAGAAGTCATGACACCTGGACTATAATTACACAAGGAACTAAGAAGGAGCAGGTGAAACCCCTTAAAAGAGGAGAAATGAGGAAAAGATAAATGATAAAACAAAAAGAAACAAGGAAACTTTGCAAAAACACTCTGCTCTAAACTAGTAACTGAGTTACATTCAAACAGGAAGTTCTCCTAAAAACAGAGAAGATATGAGGAAACTGTCATTCATCCAGTGTTGTGAAAAGAACAAGCTTATGTTATAGTTGGTTTGTTTTTTGCTTTTTAATGGACTTCTCATTTCTCTGTTAAGAGATCTCTCTACCATCATCCACACAACTCATAAAATTAGCAGAAGTAGGAACTTCTAAACTATAGATATTTAAAAAAATGTTTTCTACTAAGGGTGATTTTATATCCATGTTCTTCAGAAAAAACAAAAACAAAAGAAACTCTACTTGGACTTGAACCATTTGAAAAAAAAAAATGATGTTCCATGACTTTTCTCTATTACTGCACAACAAAAATACATTTGAAAGGCTTTAACCTCGATGACCTGGCGTCCACATATGTGGACATCACATTTTGGGTTATTTAGACCAAAATACTAAATTTTGCTTGACAAGGGCCTGATGTCCACTTACGAGGGCATTATACTGCCACTGTTCTATCGAAATGTTAAATGAATATCCTCATATGTGGCTCTCGTTTTTCTTAGAAACAAAAATCTGGGTAAAAAAAAAATCAAAATCTGGTAATTCTTTGTTTTTCCATTCATCGGGTCCCAATATGCCCAAATATCAAAGAGAAATTAAAAATGCCTGCCATGGAAGAGTTCGGGTCTTAGGAGGTTAAGGAAAAAAAGAAACATAACTCAAATCGCTAAATATTAAAGCAAAACTAAATGAAAAAGCTGGAAAAACTCAGGAACTCACTTGACAAAAAAAACTTTCAATGAAGAGATTGTGTATGGATGCAGCTTTTCCTATCATAAGTTGTGAGCTCTAGGCTCTAGCTGTAGTATTTTATTTGGATGTTACTTAACAGGAATCTGTGATGCAGATTGATAAGGCTATCTAGCTTGGCAGTCCATCTTGATGTACAAAAACAAACAAACAAACAAAAAAGAAAATCTTGGTAATTCTATGATTAAACAGGGATTTAATATGGGTCACATGTCAAATGTGTCTCCGTACAATGTCTACATTGTCTATTGCTCAGACAGAGGAGAAACCACCACTTATATAATAAAACCTCACTAAACTGTTAGAGAAATAAGAAAGGACCCACTCAGAGTTGAAATCACAGAAAAGGAAAACACAGTGCTTTAAGCTTTAAATTTAATGTTTCAACGTGATCACAATGTGGCAGATAGACAGTTATTTTCTCATCAGTACAATAAAATTATTAAGATGATTAAATGAAGAGACACTGCTGGCTCAGAGTGTCTGTGTGTAGCTTTGCCAAAAGAGAATACAGTAAATGATTCATTTTCCTGTTTGAAAGATTTAAAATATTTGTTTGACTCATTTTTTAATATCAGCATTCACAGATGAACTCGGCAGTTAGTGAAAGCTACTAACACTAAGCACACAACACAGTGTAAAAAGAAAAAAAAACAACAGATCAATTAATTCACTCAGACAAAAAAAGAAAAGAATATTCAAGAACCTCACCTATTTCCTTTTTCATTAAAAAACTAAGATTTAAAATGTATTTACATTGTAAAAGAAAAATTAAATCATTAGGATCAATTATAAATCAGACCACAAGCTTTTCCATGGGCCCCCTTTCTAAAGATGAAAGAGATGCTACAATAGTAATCAAGCAAAATAAAAAAGAAGATTAATTCACGTTTTGAGACAAATTTAAAAAAAAAACCCACACCAAAGCAGACCATATTCACTCAAAAACCTTCTCACTGTGGCAACTTCGGGGTCTATCCCCTTTCCTTGTACTCACTGATAAACTAAAAAAGTAGATTAAAATTTATGACTAATAACAAAAGATAAATCAGCAGAACTAGTTATGATTCAGACCAGATGCTTTCCTCTTAATCTGAAGCTGAAGAAGAAGGAGGAGCTGCATTCCAATATTCAAAGGGACACACTGTTTTCGACCACATCTGGATCCAAGTATATATATGGCAGGTCCAGTGTCTTGTTTCTGACTTTGATCTCGGCACTCAGCTTTTTGAGCTCTTCCTGAAATTCCTTTATCTTCTGGAGCGGAAACTCCTCAGTGAAACGCATCTCTGGGTACTGGCCAATTAGGACCTAACAAGATTGGTATGACATCACTGACAAGTATTTTTTTTTTTTTTTCACACTTTGAGATCGTAATGTACAGTCTTGTATTTTTCAAGAGCTTTTTGCAACATACTTACACGGTCAGAGGACTGCTTGCTGAGTAGCCACATCACAGCCAAGCCATGCACTGTTGTGTTAACACTGGGGAAGGAGTCCAGCATTGTTTTCTCATTTGCTGTCCCCTTTTCTGTTGGCGGAGGAAGCTGCAAGGAGGTAGGACTGTTGGGCATCCAGGCACCAAAATCATACTGCATTGAAGAATTAATAGATAAGTCATTAATAATCTTTACAGGCTGACGCCATTATTGTATCCCAGGAAAAAAAAAGGCTCCTTCAGGTCAACAAACAATGCAGTTCTTAGTGTTTATGTTCCAAATTCCTTCTGTTTTCCCAGAAGCTAAAATAAAGTTTAAAATTCAGGTATCCATACGAGGGTTTATGAGGTTTAGCTCAGTTAGACATTAGCAGGAAGTTAACTAGTTTCCATTGAAGGATGACGTACCATGTTCTTACATTTCTGCAAAACTAAAACATATAGCACTGCTAAAACTTTGATGTAACTGAAGATGAAAAGCTAAGTCAGAAAGCTGTAGTAAAGTTGGGCTAGTTGACATATAATGTATTACCTGGTGACTAGCTACAGAACTATGGTTAGGCTAATATAAATACATTAGCACAGAGAAGATGAAGATGTAAAAGACTGACTGGGATGCATGTATACTAAGTTTGTTTTTTTGTAATTAATTGTGTTCTGAGCTTTTGGCCAAGCAGAGGGGAGGCTCACTAAGCAAATAAGTTCAGTAACTATTCGAGGTCAAAGTAAATAGAAGAATCACTCGTCACTGCTTCAAAGACAGGAAGCAAGGCTGGAATTAACGTCCTGACCACCTGTTCAAATGTTTACAGCTGCCTTTATGAGCATTCTGAGTCTGATGGCGTGTAGACTGATGCTATCACTTATTACTAGAGTCTGATGGGAGAGCGTGCATGAAACACTTCAGAGATTAGGTTGCATATGCTCAGGTGTTTTGTTGAGTATTTCGCTTCCCAAAGCTAGCTTACAGGTGACATTCTGATTTCACTGACTAAGGTGGAAACATATAATGACATTTGACGCAAAGTTATCAAAGCCTTTAATTCCTACAGCATTTGTTTTCTACAGTGACCAAAGAGATGTCACACTAGATTTTTGTAAAAGCAACCAGGGCAATGGGTTTGCATGGCTGTTAACGAGGTATTATGATCACAGACAGCATTAAACATGATTGCTTTTGGGGTTTTTTTTTAGTGTCTTGATAACACTCAGATTTTAGCACAGTTTGTCTGTTCATAACAAATCTATTCCTGCATGAGAGACACAATTAGAACTGAGTGTATTCTAACTGTCTCCAAATTGCTTAACTGAAGGATGTGAGGGACGGGGTGACATGGAGGCAAATGAGACACAGTGGCCAGTCCTACAGGGATCAGCTACAAGAAGAAGATGCATCTTGGCTGCACCTTTTTCTTGTACCTGGGAGAACATTACAGAATTTGATCAGAACACTAGATTGATATTCCGGGTAAAGTAGAAGGCTTCACCTGTCCAGAGTTGACAGCTGAGTGCTGAGCAGAGCAAGTGAAGATCACCATGGTGACAAACTTGACCATCTCATCCACAGTGCTGAATTTCTGTGGAATTCCTGATGATCATAAAGAATAAACTGAATCACATCAACACACAGAAAGTAACTTTAAGATGGAATACGTTAATATACAATTTACAGATTATCATCATGAAAATTGACACTTTATTAAAAGCTCACCAGTGCTTTCTCGTGAAAGGAATCCATACTGAAAAATGTCCTTAATCCAGGCCTGCAGTTCAGAGTCTTGCTCGACCTCATCATCAGTCTTGTAGTAGAAGCTGAGTGTGCCCTCCACAAATCTTTGACAACCAAAGACACAGTCAGTCAAACACATTAGATGTTTTTAATACAATATTTAAACACCTATAATGCATAATGTATTATTATCAAAAATATACAATGTATTAAACTTATTTCCACTTTATCAGTCATTATGTTTCTTTTTTAAATAATGCGCTTTCTTTATTTCTTAACCATTGTGAGGTGTGGAGGGAGTAAGAGTCAGGAAAGATCAGAGATGTTGGGAGTCTGTGTCCAAAAGCGTAAAACAATAGTCACATGTATGCATAAGGCACACAGGACTTTTTCACTTCATCTGAAATATTTGAGTGTGAAAAATATGCAAACTAGAAATTAAAGAAGAAGGCAAATACTTTTCAAAGCACTGTATATGTGTCTGTATGTACCCTGTCCTCACCTTAACAGGTGGGACAATCTTTAGAGTTTTGTATTCTAAGTTCATTCCATCATCCCTTTGTGAAAGCAATATTAAGAATTATAAATAAACCCCTTAACTCTTACAGACATATAGTTTAACAGACAATCTGACTTTTTGATGGCCGTCAGCGTGAACCTTATGACAAGCATTACAAAGTTTTAAGTAGAACTTTATTTTTACTTTTAAATGTTTTGTGGCTTTTAATCTTATGTGAGAGAGCGAGAATATAAGAAAAATAAATGAAACACTATGAGGACACCAGTTTGAGCTTAAATGATATTAAAAGTTAGATCAACAGCCAAGTAAATCCAGTTGAAGACAAAGTGTATTAGAATTGAGATCGTAAATTACTGACCAAAGAAATCAATACATGTAATATGTAATATTTTTTGGTGATCGTCGCTGGCCATACAATGTTATTCCACTTAAACATCAAACCCAAGGTTTACTGTTGGTTATATAAATATTTAGAATAACAACATATTTATCTGTGCCTTACATGAGCAAGGTGAAAAAGCACCACACACTCAAATAGTGTTAAATAATGTGACCTAGTTTTAAATAATGTAGAATAGGTTACTCCCTTCCCATGCAGGGCACAAATGTCTTCTATTGGCTAAAATACCATTCATCAACTAACTTGGACTGTGTTTATGTCGCATTAGTCCCTTTATTAGTAACTACTGAGAGGTAAACAGTGGTATTAGAGGAGTGGATAATAGGAGAGGCAGGAAGCCAGGACTGCAACATGAGTGTGTGGATGTTTTTACTTTTGTCTTAGCTTCGAAATTCTTAAACTTCTTTCTTAAATGACCGCAAACCTTCACTCATTAAAAAAACAAAACAAAACCCACATTAAGAAGTGACTCGAAACAAAATCCAAGGCCTTACGAGGGTCTGGAGCATGATCTTGGATGGAACTTTAAAAACTGATGAAAGGTTATAGTTTAATTTGTCATATGTGTTGTCAGACAAAGTGGCAATAGAACCTGTGTATGATGTCCCAGAGCTTCAGTCCATCATCTCTGTAGTGGAAGTTTGGCACATCTTTCAGCCCACGCTCTGCGATATCATCGGGGATACAGAGGGAGCTGTAGGTCAGCGAGGACAGCGATCTTTTCAGGATTGTGAAAACACCCTCTCCACCGGAAGCTGTAAACTAGAAAAGTCAAATCTCAGTGACAGACAAATACTTTAAATGATACTGAAAAGAAAATGTTTTTGGTTTGTTGTTGTTTCATACCTGAGTGAAAACTCCGTTCTCAGATATTAGCAGTTTCCGAGCTAAGAAGTTGATGTTTAGAGTGTAGCGAGTGTGAGGTATGAGGAGCTAGTGGAACAAAAGAAAATGATTATTAAAAGTATTACTTTTTGCTTTCTTATTTGATGTTTTACACTCATGTGTTTGTTGTGTTTGCTTTTTCACTGCTGTACAAGAAAGAAAAAAATAAAAGACTTATATTAACATCAAAAGTCTTAAATCGTTCTATAACAATTAGATGTGTGTAAAATCTTCTAAATGTAAGACTCAGTTACCTTGTACAGAGGGTGGACCATGGGCAAGTTACGGAACACTGACATTGCAAAAACCTCAGCCAGCAGGTGAGTGCGCAGCAGGTGAGCATTGAGCTCAAACAGGTTGAAATCTGCACTTCTCACAAAGATCTTGGCCAACAGCCAGTCATATTCAGAATCAGTAGGGAAAAAGACTGGGTTGTCCTCTGCTGGTTTCTGCTTCAGCTGCAGCAGAAGAAACAACATGTTTTTTAAATTTACCGCCTTTGATCTGTTATTAATACTGACCAATAACCATCAAAAGTTTTTAAGTTAAATGCTGCTTATTTACAGTTTGTTTTATGCCCAAATGTCATATATGAATGAATGTTTTGAGAGTTTTTGTTTGAAAGTGGATATCTGGGTAACAAGAAGACTTGTCTGGAATAATTATTAAGTGTATCTTATTTCAGTGAAAATTTTCAAGGTCAAAAGGGGGTGTCACAAAAAGATATCTTTGTACTCGCTGTTGTGTTCTGCTGATGCTTCTGACTATTCTATTATACTGTACTATTCTTGTGAAATACAGCAAGAGGAAAAATCGCACACTTAAAATCCTTTTTTTTCTCAAAAATCGTCAGTGCACCTTATAATCCTGTGTGCCTTATGTATGAATTCTGGTTGTGCTTAATGACCTCGAACCAATTTTATGTGGTACAAAAATCTCTCAAAAAATGTTTAAGTACAACTTTGCTAAGCTACGAAGCGGCACCACTTGATGGATTATCAGAGCGTTACGGCTACTGTAGTCAGGAGCCTTGCGGAGTAATCTGGGTCCAAAAATCGGTCCGCTTCAGGTCCCAAAGTCAAACGAACACTGCGGCATCACTGAGAGTTTAAAACTGTCTAAATTCTTTCATCTTTAATAAAATGGTCAGCGTTGCTGCTTTACCAGGTGTAACAATCAAGTTTAACATCGAGGCATCCATGAAAACAGAATTTATTACATTTAACGGAGTTAGAAGTTAGCAGGAATTAGCTCGCTAGTTTCTAGTGGAAACTAGCGAGCTAACTATGATATACCATGTTCTGACTGAGAGAGTTCTGAAAAGATTAAAGCTTACAGCTCTGCTATCACCTCCAACATAAATAAAGACAGAAAACTAAACGACAGTGACTTCTGTGGGGTTTCTGTAGTTGGACTAGCTGGTATATAATGATGTGCTACGTGATCGCTAGCGACACAGCTATGTTATCATAACATAAACACGTGAGCGTGAGGGAGGGAGAAAAAGGAAAGTCGAAAAGTACGAGCTGTCACCGAGCAGAAACGGGAGATGGAAGCATGTAAATATAATAATAACCACTGCAGCCGAAAAGAGTGCCTTACGAGCCCAGTTGTAAGTAAGCTATTAAGACTCGACTGTACACTGTGTTCGTGTTTTACTCCGAAACAATAAAGTTCTGCTGGAGCAGCCTTTCAATGCCTCTTTCTGTCTCTCGCTAGCAAAGTTGACCCAGGCAGTAAAGCTAGTTCCCGGCTACGAGCCCGACAGGGAACCCAAAGTATTAGCCAGAGGTGTCCTTACCACGGTTTGGAGCCATACTGTACCATACTGTACTATACTGCTGAGTGACTGTCTTCTGCTCGTCAAATACATTTCGTTGCAATGTTGACCCTGTGCTAACTTGCATATGGCAAATGAAACTGAAACTGAAAGGCTTCAGATAGGTAAGAGTGAGAAAAAATTGCATTCATGTTTGCAGTTTTGTCTTGTTACACAATATTTGGAATTA
>VUQG01031323.1:35625-47431 GCA_015106755.1 Etia nguti | reverse complement strand
GAAAAGAGAAGGACGTAATCTGTTAATGTTGCATAGATGGAAATAGGCAGAACGGGTGAGATTATTGATGTGAGATTTATAGGAAAGTGAACTGTCTAGGATGACACCAAGGCTCTTAACCTGAGGTGAGGGGAAAACTGTGGAGTTATCAATGGTGAGTGAGAAATGGTTTGCCTTCAAAAGGTTGATAAGGATGTCAAACATAGAACAGTCCTGCTGGATGAAAACGTTTGAATCACCTTATTTAGTTTCCAAACCCCTCCCTGTGAAGCTTTGTGCCTGTAATCTGTAATCATGTAGAATTTTCATCATACGATGGTTCCTCGTCCAGTTTATATGACCTGTCACCGACCACAGAACGAGACCACAGGTTTGTTGATGTTAGTTGGTCTCTGTGTTGCAATCTGTGTAAAAGACATTCTCTCTGACACCTTCTTTGTGCATGCGTGTATTATTTTCCTACTTCTGTGATAATGTGGTGGCCACTGGAGGGCGCCAGAAACCTGTGGCCTTAAGGAAACGCTTTGATCCTCTTTAGTTTGCGGTGGAGGCCAAAGAAAGCAAACTAGTGTGAGGTGTTTTCAAACATGTCCGTCTGGTTTTAGTGTCAGGGTTACAATTTGGTTATGTTTAGGTTTAGGCCGAGGGTTAGGATTAGGATTAGGCATTCATTTTTTATGGTTAGGGTAAGTGGCTAGGAAAAGCATTATGTCAATGGGATGTCCTCACCAAGATATGAAAACGTGTGTGTGTGTGTGTGGGAGAGGGAATAGGACTGCATAAAACTGCTGTTCCCATAGCAACATGACCTTCACTGTTCAAAAAAGTGTTGGCAACAGAAACCTGTTGATGCACGGAAAACAGAGAAATCTGAAAAACACGAGAACGACTGAAGAGATGATGCGTAGATAAGTCATGGGGAAGATGAGGGTGATAAGTTGGTATAATAATTAACATTTAATAATTGTATTAGGTGACTGCTAATAACCCTTAAAAATGCAGATATAGCAGAACAATGGAGGAACAAGTGCCCGTTAAACATAAGAGGGTTGGGCTGAAGCTCAACCTCCGTTTTAAATTAGTAATGATTAAATATAACTAAAGAAGGTGAGGTTGAGATCGGGGGTGTCTGCCTTGGTGAGTGGGTGGAGGTCAAAGAAAAACACACAGTGCCCCCTTATATCACTACCACTGCCAAGCAGAGTAGTGCTATCCTTCCAACACCATGGAATAGGAGAGGATCAGCAGTGGGCTGTAGCATTAACACTTTAATAAAGAACACTTTTAATTTACTTTTAGTACTGAAGTGTTTCTGTGTTACCCTGCTTTCTACTTTTACTTCACTGTGTTTTGGATTCAAATATTGCCCCATGAGCCATTTATTTGAACGCTTTAGTTCCTTCATATTCTTCATAATTAGAATCTGGATCTACCAATATGTGAGTATCAAAAGTCATTAATCTGAAAGTTTAACATTAAAAACCACTATCACCTCTGAGTGAAGACAGCCTGAACCCCCCCTCATACAGACCCATTTAAATTAGACCCTAACCTGTGGGCTGTGTTATGAAGCAGCAGAAGAATCAGTCGGACTCGCTCACTCTTTGTTTGTTTGTTTATTGACAGCGACAGCAGCCTCCATGCAGAACGAGGGAACAGTAAACCTGCACAGCCATGTGTGCTACTTGGAGCTCAGCTCTCACTGAGCTGGTGTGTGTTCAGTTCTTTTTTTTTCACCATCACAGTACAAACACCACGATGCACCGCTGCAGCTCAGACCTGCACCAGCAGTAATATAAAGCTCAGTCAGTGTCCAAAGATGCGGGCGGTGGTTCTATAATCAGTCTCATAGAAAAGAAAGAGTGACATCTTAGCACATTCATCTTTAGAAATATATACACTCTGATTGTAAACACGAAGAGGTAGACGAGCCATCTAGAAAAATAGAGCTATCTTACAAACATAGAACTCCTCGAATATAAAGATGTTCACATAAAAATAGCAGTCAAAACAAAGCACGACATTCTGACGTCTACATTTCTTCACGTCCTCATGCAGAAAAGTCACAGGTTGGTATTTTACAGGAGAAACCTCCCAGCGGGCAGCGGACTGCTCCTTTACAGTCCACCACAGTCCGCAGACAGGCGGGCGCAGACAGGAAACACGTCACAGCAGTGGCACCTGCGGTACAGCCCTCTCCTGTGCGGCCCTGCTCGCAGTTCAGCTGCAGGACCGCGCTTGCGCATGCGCCCTGAGAGGAGCCAAAACGTGCACTTCGCAGTCCCCCGAACACCTGTAAACACCTGCCACGTCCTCCTCCTCTTCCGGGTCCAGCCAAAATCGCCCACGATGTGACGTCACGTGGAAAGGTGTCTCAGACGCTTTCCGGTCGACGGTTCAAATCCTGAAGCTCTGAGCGAGCTCGTGCGCTGTTGTTCTTTGTTTTTAGACGCCAGGCGCGTTCAGGGCCAGGGAGTAGGCGGCCATCATCTGTGCGCGCAGCTGCTGCTTGACATGCACGCGCCCGTGCCTCTTTCTCTCGTCGCTGCGCGCGAACCTCTTGCCGCAAACGTCGCAGGAGAAGGGCTTCTCACCGGTGTGCGTGCGCGTGTGCGTGGTCAGGTGGTCGCTGCGGCTGAAGCTGCGCGCGCAGATGGTGCACTGGAACGGCTTCTGTCCCGTGTGGATGCGCACGTGCCTGTTGAGCTCGTCGGAGCGAGAGAAGCGGCGCTCGCATCCCTGCACGGAGCACGGGAACGGCTTCGCCTTCGGCCCCCCCTTCGCGGGGGCTCGCCTACCTCCGCGCGACAGCTTGGGGGCTGCTGCCGCGTGCACGCCGCCGATGTTGACTATCGGGAACACGCCCTGCAGGAGGGAGGAGAGCAGCTGGGAGTCGAGGGTGGATGGGAGGGAGGAAGGGGCGCAGTGGAGGTCGCTCCCGCTCTGCACGAGCTCTGTCTTTATCGGCGGTCTGCTTATGACGTAGCTGCCGGAATCTCCCCCGGTAACGGGAGCGGCGGACAGGCTCTTCAGCCAGTCCTCCAGCCCCAGCGGCTCCTGCTTCACTTCGCATGCGGGCTTCAGCTCGCCCTGCGTGGCGTCGGCGCTCAACAGCGAGTCGATTAGATCCGCCACGTCCACCTGTTGCTCCAGAGCTGACAGCGGCAGAAGCGAGTCCGCGCTGGCCGGGTACAGCGCATCGTTCCCGGCTGTGGAGAGCGGCTCACACCCGCTGCTGCAGCTGGAAGCCACAAACTCGCTCTTGACCACAGCTGGCAGGGAAGCGGAGGTGGTGGGCAGCTGCTGGGCGGCAGGCAGGGGTGGAGGGAGGTCCGGGACGGGTGCTGGGACGAAGGTGGAGGCTGCAGAGGTGGTGGTGTTGGTGGCGGGCTGCTGCTGCTGCTCCATCTCTGTGCAGATTCCCACGATCTCCGTGATCATGTTGAGGATCGCGTCCGCGGTGCTGCTCAGTCCCGCCGGTGCTGCCTCCGGCTCCGTGAAGAAGCTGCCGGTGTAGCCGAGGGAAGGCGAGAGCGTGTCCGAGGAGCAGTCGCTGAAGTCGGAGAAGAAATCTGAGTCAGAGGCGTCGGTGCCCGGAGAGAAAACTGAAGAGAGAGAGAGAGAGAGAGAGAGGGAGGGGGCGTTACTGTCATTGCATAATCAGCGTGCAGCCTCCTCGTCACACATCAGTCACAGGTGCAAACATCTGGCACAGCTGCTCTATCACACTCACCTTGGCAGAAAGGTGATTCCACGTCCGAGTCCGCGGGGTCGCTGAGGCTCGAGCCCACGCTGTCCACCCAGGCGCTGCACGCGTCCTCAAACTCCGACATGAAGCTGTCCTCGCGTTCCAGAAGCATTTTTATACGAATCACAAACAAAAATCCGGTAAAAACGTTAAGCTGCTGGGCTCGTGCTGCCGGGGATTCCCTTTAAAACGATAATCCGGCGGTTAATCCGGAGCGGGTCGGTTAGTCCGCGCTCTGAGGCTGAGGATGCTGAAGATGCTGAGGATGCTGGGCTCCCTGCGCTTTTATACTCTCCGTCTCCTAGGTAACTCCTGTCCGGGCCTTATTGGTCGACACCGGCGCGAGGGATTCCCCCCGCCGCGACGCTTCGTAGCTGCCCAAATATGGGCAGCATCCGGCCGTGACGGCGGGTATCCCCCATGCCTTAAAAGGACAGGCGGCAGAGCGACGTAGAGCCAGAGGAGAGAGGGGTTTCCTCCACTGCGGCAAGACAGGAGTTACACAAGCAGAGGAGGAGATGGAGGAGGAGAGAAGCGGGCTGTTTTTGAAGCTGGAGCTCCAAGTTAGGAGCGTTTGTCCTCGCGGGCAGACCGATGCTGTGACCGGTGTCAGTGAAGTTTGTTTTGAGGACAAAGAGGTTATTGCTCGGCTCAGACCTGCAGGTAAACACGGTCCGCAGTGCTGCAGAAGGGTCGAGAGACACCCAGAGGAAACAGGGAGAGCGAAAAGGAGAGAGGGGGGCATGATTACATGTTAGTGACATTCCTGCACAGCCTCGTTCTGGCTCAGCTGCGGTGATGTTGTCTCCATGGAGATGTGGGAGATTCAGGGCATGCCTTATGTAAAAGCAGCACAGTTTACTTAGATTGTTTTTTTTATTTATTTGATGTTTTTTGTACATTTTTCTACATAAAGACACACAGCCTGCAGTTCAATCACGACTACAGTAAAGCATTAAAATACTGAAGGTGGCTGGAGATATCCACCTGTCAGTGCACAGTGAGGCATCCATCCATCCACCCTCGATTCAGCTGTCACAAGCAGGAGGACAAATAGAATCATTTACCCATACGTCCCGCTGATTGAGATTCTGTTTGGGGGCTGCTTGGTGGTGTGCATGTTTCTATGTGTGCACATTTATAAAATAAATGCACAGCAGGACCAGCGGCCTCTCTGGCTTCACACAGAAGTTACGTGGGTGTCACACGTACACATGTGAGGGTCTGCCTCGGTTCAAAATTAAATTTAGTCATTAAAGGGTGAACCTGAGGTTCCGAGTGGATGTCAGCGACCTCTGCTATTAGAGGTTGAAGCCTAATTTTAAAAGTAGAGATAGTGTCTGTCTGCTGAACCCAAACTCGGAGCTCGGGCTTGAAAGCTGAAGGCCTCCCATTCTACTTTTTATTACTCTAGGAACAACAAGTAAGCCTGCAGTCTGAGAGTGAAGTGCTCTAATGGGACAATATGTTTCCTTGAAGCTATGACAGGGTCTGATTATTCGAGACCTTGTATGTGAGGAGCAGGATTTTAAATTCAATTCTGGATTTAACAGGGAGCCAATGAAGGGAAGCCAATATGGGAGAGATTTTAGAATAACACTCAATAGTTTTTGATGTGTGTCAGTCAAAAAATTATTACTTTTGTTCCTAATTTCAAAGACCAAACTACATCTTCTGATAGGTTAGTGTTAGGGTCATCAGCAATGATGGCTTAGAGTTAAAAAAAACAAACTAGGTGCCAGCACTAGGGAATTACGAGGAGCCTAGATACACCAAATTTGGGCTAAGTGTGCTGTCAGGGTGAGGTAAAGAGAAGTAAATATTATAATACTTTTAATAAAGGAGCCCATCTCAAACAAACCACATCTGGGTCTTTTTGTTTATCTGTGTACTGTCACATTTTATAGAGACTACCTACATATACACATATGTTTTACATCTTATCATCTTATATTGATGCTACTTTAAAAAAAAGTGAAATATATATGATATAATTAACTAATAGGACATAAGAGTGCTGCATTATGATTATTTAACATGAAAGAAGAAACATAACATTAAGTTGAAAACACAAGGTTTAAAAGGATTTTAATAAAAACAGTTATTAGTTTCAAACTATGAAACAAATGACATAAGGCCATGTTCAATATAAAGTTCTCACAGGATTCTTAACAGTCATGGGAAAACAAAATAGTTGCCAGGTGTTGATAATCAGATGCATTTGATTAAATCATCATCAGTAAGTCTGAACACGTCTATAAAAGAAGAAGTTTTACACATTTGCAGGTCTGGAGCATTCAGCTGTGTTCCCACATCCAGCAAATTCACCGTGAGTTCAGACCCTCTGATAATCAGGGAAACTGCAAAATATCCAACTCTACAGGCCTCAGTCAGCATGTTAAACAGTAAAGTTCATGACGGTACAAATAAATAAAATAGTTGTTTGGAAGCGCTGCCAGCAGAAAGCCTCTTCACTCTAAGAAGAACGCAGGTTTGCAAAGTTGCTTCTGAACAAACTGCAAAACTTCTGGAACTACATCCTTTAGACAGACGGGACCAAAATGATGATGTCTCGAGCATATCGGCACAAACACCTCATACAAACAGTCAGAAAGGTTGTGGGGAGGTGATGATTTGCGCACCTTGCAGTCACTTGGTCGGTCATGAATTCCTCTGTGTACCAAAGTATGCTGGAGTCCAACGTGAGGCCATCTGTGTGACAGCTAAAGCTTGGCTGAAACTGAGTCATGGAACAGGACGATGATCACAAGCACAGTAGCAAATTTACAACAGAATCCCTGAAAATGAAAACAGTCAGTGCTGCAACGGTCCAGTCAAAGTCCAGACCTTAAGAGAGCTATGGATGAACCTCAATGACCCGAAGCAGAGACGATAAAGTCATAGAGAAAATGATTGCTTCAGCTTATTGCTGCTAAAGGTGGTTCAACTAAGCTAAAAGCGAAGATCAAGTCCAGCCCTCAATTAAAAAAAACTGATTAAAAACAAAAACTGTGTGACAAACAACAAACAGCTGCTCTGATTTCTGCTGAAAACATCTCTGACATATTTCAGAAAGGTCCCCAAACTTTTCAAATACTTTTTCTTTGACCTTCAGTATAAGTTTTATCAACGCTCTCCGTGTAAGTGCACAACAAAGTTAGGAGCCCAGCTGGATTTGGTGTACACAGACAAACATAAATAAAAATATGTTATATACTATCATAAATAAAAATAAATGAATGAATACGTAATATCAGTATAACAGCACACTGAATGTGTAACTCTTTCTGATGTCTAACTCTTTCTCACGTCTCTGATTATGCTGTTACATTTTTAGTATTTTAAAAAAACCCAAACAGACAAGCTTAATTTTTTAGTTCAACTTTTACTTCCATGCATTCAGAGCATTCCCCGGGAGCATCTGGTGGCTGTCAGAGGAACTGCGCCTTCGGGCATTTTTAGCATCCTCTGTTATGTACGTTCATATTTAATCAGCTCGGGTTCTGGTGCTGCTTACGTTTGTGAGTGTTTGGATCCCGGGCGACTAAAATAAACCCGATCACATTGGCGTGAGAGCGCTCAGGCGACAGGGCTGCAAAAACAGTCAGCTGACGAAGCAGAGAGAAGAGAGAAGGAGGCTATATCAAGAAAGATGATGGAAGAGGGAGTGTGTGTGGGCGAAGTAAGAGAGGCTGTTGCCATGGCGCTCTGCCACCTCCTGTTCCCTCCACCTGTTACAAATAACACACTGCGATGGAGACATTAATGTGGCGTCAGAAGTGCTGCGGCCTTCAGTTTCTGTCATCTGCAGCCACTGACTCACACTCTGTACAGTATGTGGCTGCTTTAGATTTTCCAGATTCTCCTCCATCACAGAGGCATCTGATTGGTCCCAGACTCATCCTGCAGCAGGACAACAAGCCCTAAAATCCAGCCACAGTCACAAAAAAACACATTCATAATCACATTCAAACCATATCACCCTATTAGAGCACTTCGCTCTCGCACTGCAGGCTTACTTTGATGTTCCTAGAGTATTTAAAAGTAGAATGGGAGGGAGAGTCTTCAGTTTTCAGGCCCCTCTTCTGTGGAACCAGCTTCCAGTTTGGATTCGGGAGACAGACACTATCTCTACTTTTAAGATTATGCTTAAAACTTTCCTTTTAGCTAAAGCATATAGTTAGGGCTGGACCAGGTGACCCTGAATCCTCCCTTAGTTATGCTGCAATAGACGTAAGCTGCTGGGGGATTCCCATGATGCATTGAGTATTTCTTCTTTAGTCACCTTTCTCACTCACTATGTGTTAATAGACCTCTCTGCATTTAATCATTAGTTCTTATTAATCTCTGGTTCTCTTTCACAGCATGTCTTTGTGTTGTCTTCGTCCCCTCACCCCCAGCTGGTCACAGCAGACAGCCACCTGGGTGGTGCAAAATTTTAGCTTAGAGTGAGTCTCAAACAGTCTGAGGTTAAAAGTGTTTTATTTTGAAACCCTTCAGCTTTAGAGCAGCAGCTGTAAGTGTTTGTTGAGCCTCCTGTGGACACTCGGGTATCTGTGCTGCTGCTGAACAAACACACAACGAATGATAGATTAACAGCTCGTTAACACATTAATTAGTGCTTTGAAACGCTCACAGATCCACTGGGGTGCATGTGGCATGTGGTCGATTGATTTACAGCTATCCGGGAGATAAACTCGAGTGTCACCTTGAAGTTTCTTCCTGTGGTGAAACTGAACAAACTGACTTGGATGAAACCCGCTATCGAGGTCGTAGTCTCCTTTAAGGTCGCTATGGGAACCAGATATGCAGACTGATAACATCAAGGTTGTCGAACCAACATAAACACTCGCCAGCGAGCGCACACACGCATTCACGGTCATACATAAGTAATAAAAACAACTCCCACACACACACACACAGCGACCTCTCCAAGGTTTCTCTGTGTGTGAGAGGTTAAAGCCTGGGCTCTTCAGCGTCTCCCTGCACTCTTCTCCACCTCACCGCAGACATGCTCACCTGTATCCTCTCCCTCCTGCCTCCTTTGCTCTCTCCCTCTGTCTTCATCGCCCTTTTTGCTGTCATGGTGGTCGCCCTTTTCTTGATCATATGCCTGCTCGTTCCTGAAACCGAACCCTCGGCTCGGGGCTCAATCCCCTGCCTGCCACGGCTCCCCTTCCTGGGCAGTCTCCCCTGGCTTGGAGGAGGCCTCCCGCCTCATCTCCTCTTCACGCAGCTGTCCCACAGGTGAGATCAGCATGATAACTTTCTGGTCGTCAGTTTGTTCGATGAGGTGATTAAACTTCAGGAGGAATCAGTCACATTTACAAGACAGCACTCAGTCACAGTTTTGGAAGGACTGGTTCATTTTTAGGGACACTTTGGCAGGACCGGTTAATGTGCGGTCGTGTTTGGGAAGACTAGTTAATGTTAGGGAAATATTCCTCTGTTAGGGGACAAATTAACTAGTTACTGTTTGGGAGGACTAGTTAATGCTCAGAAGCCCTTATTCATCATAGAATGAGTAATTAATGTTTGGGAGGAATAGTTAATGTTAACTTTAGTAGGTGAATGTTTATGTGTGGAGGACTAGTTAAAGTATAGGACTAATGTTCATCAGCCAGTGTTCACTGTAGAAGTTTAACGTTTGGAAGGACTAGATCATTTTTGTAAACAAGTATGTATTTGTTGGTAGGGAGTAGTTTATATATATATATAATGTTAGTTAATGTTAGTGAAGTAAATATTAAATAAATATAGTAAATATTTATGTGTGGGGGAGGATGAGTTAGTGTGTATGAGGACAATTTAATGTTTACTATGACTAGTTAGTCTTTCTCAATTCACTGCGATCATGTTTTTATGCATCAGTGTCCACACTGTTTCAGGTACGGGCCTCTATTTGGGCTCTACCTCGGTCCTCACTACACTGTGGTCATAAACAGCCATCAACACGCCAGAGAGGTCCTGATGCAGAGAGGCAAGGACTTCGCTGGACGACCGAGCATGGTTAGACATGCAGATGCAAAGAGAGAGAAAATACACACATGATATTCTGTTCCAACAGCTGCCCAGATTCTTCAATTTGATTATGCTTTTGCTGCCTGAAGGGCATAAAGAGGGTATGGAGGGTTATGGTGAGTTGGTGGTTTATGATATAAATGCAATTTTAACCGAACCGGTAAGTTTGTAAAATGGGAAATGGTTTTAGGCTCTTTAGTGTTTGATTTTCTGGATTTTTTCTGGAATAACTTTGGGTTTTAGGCTGTTGGTTGGACTTTTTGGTACTTAATGACACTCATGTCAGGTGATAATTGAGAAATAATTTAATTCAGTTCAATTCAATTTCATTTCATTTATGTAGCATCAAATCACAACAACTGCCCACTCAAAGCGCTTTACATTATAGGGCAAAGACTCTAAAGACCCCAACAATCATATGATAATCCAGCAAGCACTTGGCGACAGTAGGAAGGAAAAACTCCCTTTTTGTAGCCTGTATATATATTGGTAATGACCAGAATTCTTCATTATAGCTCTGGTTTATTGAACATTTTACCTAAACCAAAAAACTGTGTAACTTATTTAATTTTTTAACTTTAACTTTTAAAATTACATTTTTTATAAAGTTTATTTGAGGCTAAATCTTATCCATAATTATAATCCCTTCACATTTACTGTACTTCCCGCTCTTAATTAAACACTTATCGAATAAAATTAACCAAAATGAATACACAGAGCTTAAATTTAGCTCCTTTTGTTTTTTAACCATCTATTTAACCTCCGCCTGTAGTGCCCCCTTGTGTGGGGAAGATAGAACACACACTGCGTTTACATTTGAAGTCTTTCATTAAGATGCCCTCAGCACAGTGAGAACCCCAGAAATATAACTGTTACATAATGTGGATTTTACTATGCATATTTCATGCCATTCACAGCAACTCTGATGTGAAAAACACAACAGCAGAAAAACCCACTTCATTTTTAGAAAACCCTTCACAGAAACAGTAATAGCGATGGTTTTCGTCCTTGGTGACAGGTCAGTGTCATATCCTGTCTCTGTGCTGCTCTCAGCAATGTCCTTGTCTGACTATTTTTCTTCCATTTTATTTTGAAGTACTGTTTTGAAACTGTTCTTACATTCATCCTCGTTTTTCCCACAGGTCACCACCAACCTGCTGACCAGAGGAGGCAAAGACATCGCATTTTCAGACTACACGCCTCTCTGGAAGTATCACCGCCGCCTCGTCCACAACTCCTTCACTCTGTTTGGAGAAGGAACCACTCAACTGCAGGACATCGGTACTTGGCTCCATCCTGCCACTTGATTTTCATCCACCCATCTATTCCATAAAAAAACAACAAAAAACCCTACTTCTGATATTTAAACAGGTTTAGCTGTTGTACAGTGCTGTTTGACAGGCAAAGTAAAAAATATTCATGACGTCAAAATCACCATCAAGCTAACGTAAACTTAAACAGCCTTTAATCAGGTTGGCATTGAAATTCAGAAGAAATATGTAATATAAGGTAAAAAGGAAATGCTTTTTCAAATGTGCCAGTTTATGTTGATTGTTTGATGGATATAAACAGCATGTGGCTCCACAGATTATAAATAGTTTATTCAGAATATGAAGAAACAGGTGCTTTGTCTTTTTAAAATGTCTCTGTATTGTACTGAAGCGATACCTACTGATGCTGGCAAAGGGTCAGGCGGTACTTTTATGTAGAACCACTTCCTATCACAAGATGGTGCAGCTTGTCCCTGTAATCCTGATTTATGGTACTTTCAGAAAAGAGAAAAACCTCTATGAGGTGGAGCTAGAGCTAAAAAGAAATATGAAAAATTAAAAGTGAAGAAGTACACATTTTAAAAACACATCAATAAACCCACTGCTAAATCACTGCCCCCTGGTGGTGAAAGTTTTTGTCAAACTGCAGAGGATAATTATAAAACTCCCTTGAGAGGTTTAATTTGAAAAACGTTTTGTTAAAATTCTGATTGTGCCGTTTTTTCTTTTTTTTTTTTTTGTCTTTACATTCTTTATGATTTCTCTC
>VUQG01031323.1:18606-35605 GCA_015106755.1 Etia nguti | reverse complement strand
TTTTTTTTTTAAAATTTTTTTTTTAAATTTTTTTTTTTGCTTTTTTTTTTTTTTTTTTTTTTGTCTTTACATTCTTTATGATTTCTCTCTCTCCAGTTCTGTCTGAGGTGGACAGTCTGTGTGTCGAGCTGTTGTCCAGCGAAAAGCAGGGGTTTGACCCGTCCTCTGCAGTAACCAGAGCTGTCACTAACATCATATGCACACTAGTGTTTAGTGCGACCTATCGACACGGCGATGCCGAGCTGCAGCACGTGATTCAATACAACAATGGGATTGTGGAAACAATTGCCAGGGGAGGACTGGTTGACATCTACCCCTGGTTGAAGGTATAAATCTATACTTTGAGGTACTCTGTATACAATCTTATATTATATATCTGTTTAAAAAAAGAAATATTACCCTTTTTTGAAAAAGTTAAAAATGTACTCAAACTTTATTTAAAGATATCAACTGACAAATTGACCAATAAATGTGAATATTTCATTTTTTCGTTTCTTCTCACTGTGTTGCTAAAATTATCAGCTAAGACTCTCTCAAGGACTTATTGTCACAATTTGTTGGCAGCTGGAGCTGTATGATTCAACTTAACCTTTACATAGAGACAATGAAAAACATGAGAACTTTGAGAAAAGTGAGCGAAACCGTACGACTTACTGACAAGTTGTAAAAATATGATACTAAGGGCAAATATTTGGCAGTTAAAAAATGATCCAAAACCATCCAACGGTGGCATTTATGCTAGTATCACAAAACAAAACATTGCTTCTTTTCTTGTCTGAATAAACTGTAAGAGTTTAACTCTGTCCCGCAGGTATTCCCTAACAAGTCTCTCAGTAAACTGAAGAAGTGTATCACTATCAGAGACCAACTACTGACCCGCAAACTGCAAGAACACAAGGTAATAAACAAACTTGCACTACTTTAAATATAAACAAACAGAATGGATTTTTATCATAGAAACACATCACGTAGCATCAGAGGGCAGGAGTCACTCTACTGGCTTTGAAGATGGGTCTCGCCAGTAGGTAACGTCAGGGTTTTGTCTTGGGGAATTAAGGAACACGCAGCATAACAGTGGGGCATCGTGGGTATATTACATCTTTAAAGAAGATATTAGATGTGTTAGGTTTCAATTTCTAATGTATTAAGCATGTGTTGTTGTCTGTGTCTCAAAATATATTAACGTAACTTAAAAAATTATAGAACGTTGCCTTTGATCTAAGGAAGCATTCTGGAATCTTTTTACCTGATCTGTATTCAGTTATCAAGAAGTGACGGAGACCCACGTGACCTCCTGGACGCCTTGTTAAAGGGCCAGACTGATGGGCAGGGTCAAAAACCTTCGGAGCCAAAAGACGACGGGATAACTGACGACCATGTCCTCATGACAGCGGCTGAGGCTTTCGGAGCTGGAGTGGAGACGACATCCACCACACTGCTGTGGATTCTGGCCTACCTGCTGCATCACCCTGAGGTAGAAACATAATGTCTGTTAAAGAAATGTAAAAGAAAAGGCATTATGAGTACTTTCTTTTTATCAGCCCAACAAGAAAAACATGGAGGCATTTGGACAGAAAACTGGCAGCATGTAAGGTGCTTCACCTTGTGCCCTCCATCATGCTGGATGCCTTTTCTGTAGTCTTTAATTGTGAATAAACAATTCGGTCTGCCAATTTGCTTCACCCACTCCAGGTCCAGGAGCGCGTGCAGAAAGAGCTGGATGAGCATGTTGGCAGTGAGCGGACTGTGACCGTATCAGACCGTGGTCAGCTGCCGTACCTGAACAGTGTCATTAACGAGGGCATGAGGATCCGGCCAGTGAGTCCCGTGCTGATCCCACACACCGCTATGACCAACAGCAGGTAGGCCAGTTTAAATCTGTCTTGCAGCCGTTGCTGATGCTGATTTGTTTAGCACATTGAGTTTCTTGTTTTGATGAAAATGTGAACAAGGAAACATTAGCTTACATCCATTTTTTTTCTGCTGAACTGAAGCAATGTTAGCTGAGAATTACCACAGTAATGCATTATAAGGTATTCTGATTGTTCTGTATAATGAATACCTTTATTCTTACTGTTTAATTTGGTGATGGCGCGTTTGTAGCATTTACTAATTGAAATACACTACTGTAAATCAAAAAACCCTTAAATAACTGGGGATCTCTTTCTCTGGTAGCATTGGAGGCCATGCTGTCAGTCAAGGCACACGTGTTTTGGTCAACATGTGGTCGATTCACCATGACCCCCATCACTGGGACAAACCTGATTTGTTCAACCCAGGTTAACAGATGCAGATAAACACCAAGCATGTAACTTTTTTTTTTTTTAAAGAGCACCTGAACACACCACCTTCTCCTGTGTTTTCCCACCATTTCAGAACGCTTTCTTGACCACCATGGTCAGCAGGTCACACCCTCCTCTTTCATTCCATTTGGGGCAGGACCTCGAGTCTGCGTTGGCAAATCACTGGCTAGGCTGGAGCTCTTCCTTTTCTTGTCCTCTCTGCTCCAGCGAATGAGCTTCAGGGTGCCACATGGCGCTCCTCTGCCCAACTTGGAGGGACGGTTGGGTGTGGTGTTGCAGCCATTGCCTTTTAAAGTTGTTGTCATTCCCAGGTCTGGATGTGAGGATGGAGGAAAATGACAGGGTGGAGGCAGACAGTCAGGCTGGGTGATGAGAAACAGAATCGTAAATTGCTCCTTCCATGTTATCTCAGATGCCTCCTACTGCCCAAAAACCAAAAAAAGGAAGAAAAAAATCCAGGTGAAAGATACACTTCTTAAAAGAAACTGAGAGAGGAATAGCAGTTTGTCAGGTCTCTGCTGTCATTAGTTTTCTCATGAAAAACAAAAAACAAAAACCAAGAAAAAAAGAATAAAGATAGAGGTGTTTTTAGATGTTTTTGTAGCATTGTTTTTTGAGGATCAATTTTTGCAAGTCCTTTATCCAATATGAAATTTTACATAAAGATGTGAATCTTTACCTTGGGATTTTTTTTTCAGGCAAAGGGAAGTTTTTATTGAAGCTGATGAACTGTGATGGAATAACCCTAATGTAAATATAACTAAGAGAGTGAGCTAACCATTACCATAACCATTAAACTAACCCATTAAACCATTGTGCTAATCACAATATTCTATACTGTTGTTGTTCTTTAGGAAGCTCTTTGTCGTAACATACTTCCATCATATTTGGAAAAGACCAAAAACACAGTCATTTTGTTAAATAATATTGGGTAGATCTGACCAATAAAAGTGTTACTAATTAGTATAAAATTATTATACAGTATACAGTATAAAGTATTAGCATAAAACCAGCAATGCTAGTTCTTGTAGTCTAAGAGGTAATGGGGCTCTGCCACTATCACCATTTTTATGGTGTTTTCCTACCTGTGCAGTTCGGTCAGTTCAAGTCAAACTCTGGTTCAGAGGTGTCACACTTTGGCCTTGGTGACTGTAATGTCCTGTGGCTTTTTTTCCCCACATTGTGGCTTATGTAACGGCTCACATGATAACAGAAGTTTAATGATCCTCAGGAACACCTCAAAAAAAGCACGATCACGAGGGGTTAAATACTCTGGGCTCTCTGTCAGCTGTTTTAGAACTGAAGAAGCCTCCTGGATGAAAGGCAAAACATCTTCACGTAGTCCAGTTGCCTTCTTTTTAACCACTCAAGGTTTGTGCAGTTGTGAATATGGGCATTAGAATTAGATGTGAGCGGATGGAGACCCTTTAGTGGTTTCGGTCCGGTTTCAAACAAACTCCAAAGCAGTTTTTTATAGGACCATCCGACCCAAGTACTAGGTGTACGCTGCAGTATTGAGTTAGACACCTTCCCGTAGCCAGCCATGGTCTGCAATCTGGGGCGGAGCAGACTACAGACATACAGAGTACAGTTCAGCCTGAAATATCATCTAATACGATAAGTTTCTAAACTACAGGTGGGAAAATGCCCCGAGAAGATTGACAAAACATTGTTTGCTACTATTTTGTGCTAATTTCGGCTGCTTGCCATAGCAGGTATGTCCATGAAGCAAACTCATGTCCCCGGCTGGAATCAAAGTTTACCACTACATTATGAAGCCACACAATGTTTTCTTCTTTAAATAAAATTCAAAAATGTAAATGCTCTAAGTCATTAGAAATGTTAGTGTAATGGTGTAACCTTCACTACAGCATCAAGCTGCCAATACATTCAAATTTTCCCTACTTTTAACTTTTAGTATTATTGACTATGTGATCATTTTCTTACTTATTGAATTATCATCTGTCATACAGTCTACAGTCTGCCATTATTATAATTTCTAATGAATAAATGATGATTAATCTTCAGCATGGTTGTAGCGTTTCTTCATTTTCTGTCCTATCTGGATGAAATGTGGTTCTGCTATAGAAAGAACAGAAAGGCACAAGTTTTTTTTTTTTGATTTGACAGTTTATTAAGTATATTTTCACACACTTTTAGAACAGGCTGGTTTAGTTGGATCACACACATACACTCACACATACACACTAGCTATTAATTTAGTATTACTACTAATTAGCTCCGTTGTCATTGTAATATTAATGGGTTTTAACAACTAATCTCTTCGGTGCTTCTTTCGACTTCGCTGACAAACCTCATGCATACAGGAAGGACAGAAGAGATTACGAGAAGAGCGTAGCATCCTTTAGACAGAGGGATGGACCCCTACGATAGAAGGAACAACAACAGTTTCAGAAAATTAAATAATTTTGTTACACACCACAGGTGAAGCTGCTTACAGTCGCATCCTCCAAAAAGTGAAAGTTGATCAAAGAGCCAAAAATAGAGAAATTTGGTCGTTCCAAATCTAAACCTACTGCAGTCATGTTAAGATCAGTGTTTGTTTTCCAGGGTAAGATAATAACAACAGGGTACAGGCTCTGCATGACCCACTGCTGACTGTGCCACGAACATGACCAAACATTTGGTCATCAGACTTCACTTTAGTTCCGAATTTAGTCTTTTGTTGGGAATCAAAGTGGGCAGTTTTACATAAAGAGAACAGGTCACCACAAAAATTAAAACATGATTCATTGCCTCCAAAAAGCTCCTGCTCCTGGATCTCAGAATGGACTTCCATATATAGCCCCAACCCATTAGCAACTCTGATGAGAAGTTATGATGAAAATACAGAGTTTAGCTTGCAACATTCGCCCACAACCTTCACTTAATCATCCAACACGCGTGCGTCTTTCTCCAGAAGTTAAATAAACCTGGTCTCTACTGACTTCAGCCAGAATGTCAATGACGCAACAGCTCATCTGGCTTACAATGCATCACAATTCACTGCTTATTACCATTAAAATAACAAATTGACCTTGACCTTAAGTACAGTTCAGGTGAAGACACATTAGTTGATCATTTTGTGCAAGTTCCACTAAAACTTGACAAATACTTTAGGAAGAGCAGAGATTCTTGTGAACTATTAATAGATGGCAGATGCCTCAACATGGAATAGGTTCAACGGTCCTTTGGCCAGATGAGCTAAAAATAACAAGATGGCATGGCCATTAAAATAAGGAATCACAGAGTAACGTTACAGCAACTATGGCAGTCTTTTATAAAATGGTCTAAGAAGAAAACCATTTCAGTGGTTAAAAAATGGGCTGGGTGGGTGATCTGTTCCCTTTAATGGTTACACTACCTCAATTGTGCGGAGTAAGAGAATAACAGAGGAACATAAATGCTTTTTCATGGATACTTTTTGACTCTTGTTGAGCTAAAGCCTTGAAATAACACATTGTGACACTACAAACATGTGACTGGTCAATGTAAGGCTAGTAAATGTGAAACTCTTCAGTGCAAGAGAACACTTGTTAACATCTGATGAAAACGGTAAGTCCCGGTTTAACTCTAACAAAAATACAGAGACTGGTGTTTCCAAAAGTTATTCAGATCTAAAATTAGCCTCACATTCAGGGAGACTAGGTACAATGGGTCGAATATATTATCCCCAAAACGCCAAAGGGGACAGTTACCATGTTGGCTTCCAAGAGCTTCAGTAAAACTCTTGATTGTCAATATGTCACAGCTCTAAAGTCCCAATCACACAGCCCTAGAGACTTGTTAACACTGACTAGCAACTGCTGGTTGCAAGGAAATAATTAGCATTCCCCAACTGGTTGCAAGTGGCTCAACGGCGGCCAGTGACTTCTGGTAACCACTAGTTACCAGGGAAAAATATGTATTCCCCAAAAGGTTACCAGGTGGTTGCTCGATGTTGCTTGGTAAAATTTGTCACAACATGTATACGGTGTGGAGTCAAAAACCTCCTTGCCTTTGCTTTGGTTGCTAGGAGATTGCAGTGGTTGCCTGTAGTTTTCATGTAAGATGCAGAATTATCTGCAAACATTTATCACTGAGTGGCTTTGAAAATGATAAGTGCAGCATAGGGTAGAATAAGATTGTTTCCCTCCAAAGTAAAAGTTGTGCCTTTTCAAATGTGATGGTTTCAGTGGTTTAAAAAATAACTTTAAAAAGGTGAATGGTTTCTATTTCAGCCTGGTGTTGCACTCTTCAGACCTTCACAACTACTCAGTGAGTAGTTTGCAACTGTTTGCAGACAAGTCTTCATCTTCAGTGCAAACTACAGGGAACTGCTGTAATCTGCTAACAATCAAAGACATCACAAGATTTCTGTTGCAGCACTCTGTGATCAATTTCAATGAGTTACCTCTAGCAAATACTCGACATCTGGTTGGGGAATACATATTTTCACATACTGACTGGACATTGCCAAGATTCGCCAAGTGGTCTCTTGGCCTGTGTGACTGAGGCTGAAGGAATTGTGAGGCAAATCTAAGAGCTCCACAGCTTTGGGAACCTGGGTTTGCAGACAGATTTCAGAAAACAGATCTCCAGTTGTTCTGGTCAAAAGTCCACACACACCAACACACACACAGAGCAAGAACAGCTCTAGCTAATGCTAAGTAGTAACAGTTGTCAAGTAGAAATAGCACTCAGTAACCATGGAGATATATAACCTTATTAGTTCAGGTATACAAAAAACCTCAAAGCAAAACAAAATTAATAAAACAAAAAAAACAAACACCACCAGTAACAACATTTACCACAACATCAACGGCTTGTTGTCATCCTTGAACTTTCTGGAGGTCCGTCAGCCACGGCAAACTCTTTGATCTCAATCCATAAGACGAATCCGTTCAGGCTCACATAAGTCCAGGTTCAAAACCAGATATATGCACACTGAGCCAAGTATTAATCCAGTCTTGTGTACGTTGGCTACCAAAACAGTCTGCTCTGTCATGTCCTTTGTATGGTGGGACATTGCTTCTGTCCATGACAGCGTTGTCTATTCTGAGAGGTATCCGTATAGATACCCCTGTCAAGAAAGTTGTACATGAAGTACGTGAAGTACATGTTGTAATGCAGCATGGACACAGGATTTAAGGATCAGTCCAGGAGACTCAGCATCTGTCCATTTGAGAAGGTTGAGTTAATATATCACCAGGTGAACCCTGCACCATGGGGACCTGACCGTTCCCATGTCTTTGCTTTCTTAGGCAACAGTTAAACTTTCCAAGCTTTAAGAGTTCTGGTTTTAGCATTCACCTGCCAGCACGATCCGATAACACCACTGTGCACTATTTCCCTTATTGGACTCAACACACTTTCCAACACACTGCAAATTTAACGCACATCTGTGAAAACTTTCAAATGCAGCTTACGTTAACAGGCTGCAAAAACAAGTGCACTTTGTGGGAGCAGATATGAGAGGCATCTCACCCTTTGTGCTCCAACCAGTTCAGTTTTAAGAATCCATGCGCTACAATGCTACAACACAAGATAACAAAGTGACAGTATACATTTTTGAATTGTATGCATTCTGACTTGATGTTATACACTGACACACAGAGTCTCACAAATGTGTGATGGCGCACTTCCATCAAGCGCGTTGGAAATTACTTGTGTCCTTAAAACTGCACAATTATTCTGCTGCTGTCAGGTGAAAATCCTCCAGACTTTTAAAAAGAAAAGAAAACACAGACAAAGGTAGGCAGAAATTGCTTGAACCACAGTTGAAATCCAAACTTTACGGATTTTACAATCAATGATGATGCATTCTTACTATGAAGCCTTCAGAGGTGGTTATTCTGCAGGTCTCTCTCTGGCTATTTACACACAGACTCTTGCTGAAAAATATTGCTTTTCAGTAATTTCACACTCTAAGGTGACTTTGAAAACATTAGCCGTTACTATACAAACATTATTCTGTGTCACTGACAAAATATACTCTACCTTCAAGTCTTTTTTGTCACAAAATATCAATATTGACACATTTATTATGTGAAAAGTGTACGAAACATTAATCGGTACAGACCGCTGCCAAAAAAATAAACCACAGTTCTAGCCAGATTGTGGGGCATCATTTCTAAGGCCTTAAAATATCTCAACTTATCGGCAAAACTCTGATTGGAATACATTTACTTGATTACATTTTATCAGGACAAAGGAGAGTTGTCTATGAATGAGAAGTGCATGAAGCGTAAAGCAAGATTTTACTGTTTAGAAGTATTGTTTCATCTGACCTCAAACTCAGTGAAAGAGGCAAAGAAGGCAAGACGGGAACCATGACGTGTTTTGTCTCTGCTGTGTTTGGTGCTTTGTTTCTCTCTAAAAGTACCCATTGTTTGCGTTTATTTATGTAAGAGCTTTTCTCTGCTGAATGGCCGACGCACAGGAAGCCTGCCGATCCCGTCCACCCTGAAAATCTTCTACACACAATCAGGATTGCAATAAACACATCAACCCCAAAAAATAAATGAAAAATAAAAAAAAAAGCGACCCACCTAATTCCACCCTTCTGACAGACTTCTTCATCAAAAACGTCCCCTTAATGAATGAATCAGCCTTCCCGCTGTCAGTCAGCGTGAATCATCCGCCTACATCAGCCTCTCTTCAATTTCAAAGCAGCCAATTTGTCCCCAGCACATTGCCAAACCTACGTCATCACCCAAGACGAGCGAGGCATCTCTGGCTACATGTCCAACTATTTAAAGTTCCTTATTTTTTTAATTAACGTTGGAAAACATCATTTCTGTGAGGGGTGTGATGCAATCTACAGCGACAATCTGTGCAGTCTTAATTCAGTATTAATGACGAATTGTGACAGTCATCGGATCGGCTGAGTTTCTCTCTGAGCATTCAAATCCTCTGCATCATTCATCTGCTGAATTTGGGGGAAACAACCACTTTTTCAGGTTTCTGGTGTAGCCAACAGAAGTTTGTATCAAGACTTCTTCTGCCCATGAGTCATTTGTCTACAAATGCACCAAAAAAGTTAATAAAAGTCTAAAAGCTAATGATTTTGTAGTTTTGCAAATCCAAACCCTGACTGTGCAAACATGTTTAGTAAAAGAAACTGAACTTCAAGTGGAAACCAGAATTATTAGCAATTATCATCAAGTGAATGATGACTGCATGCAGCACTTGTTTTGTAGATATTTAATAGCATTTCCATCTGCCGTCACAACCGAACACCGTGTGACTGAGATGCTTATTTGCTTAATGGAAACTAATAATGTCATCAATGATTTTGTGTTTACAATTGTGGTTGCTGGTTAGCAAATTACTCCATCTGTTGTGAAAGCTTCCAATGTACATGAGTTAAAATCATGTTGGAACTGAAAACGTCAACCTCAAAATGATCCTGCGGTCAGAGTTAAGCTTAGCTCTAACTGTAACCCTAGTGTTTTGAATAAAGAAAACTATATTTTTGTTAGTTTCAAGTTTTGTGTCATTTTTTGTCCCCTGCCTGGATGCCAAAGCTCAGGAGAACAACTTTCAAAAGCTAAAAATCTAATTTTTAATACCACAGATTAGATTTTAGTTTAAGGGGACTTAAAATCGATGCTTAGGGTTTAGTTCCCACTTTACAAAGACTTTCCTGTAACTGTGAACGTCACTTAATGGATATGCAGATCCTTTATGATTGGGTGCTTCAGATAATGCTCCACAATCTTTGTTAGCGATTTAGATTTTCTTCATAAATAGGCAACTCTCCAACGTGAAGTAATAATGGATGGGTAGATATTTTAGAGGCCGCTTTTGCAGCACCATCTAAATGAGATAAAATTAGGGAGACGGGGCTCAGATTTTTTGTGATATTTTCCGCCAAGCAGCCAAGCTGATGACGGTTCTGCAGTGTGGTAGTCCTAAAACCTTTCCAACATTGCATGGTATTTGAGTGAAAACCTCTCTTCTACATGATATGCGTCAAAACTTGGCACAAGGACTCTTTTAGATTCCATCTTATTTTAAGAAACTCTCAAGCCAGCCATCTGAAAATTGTGCATGCCTATTAATGGGACCTATTTTATCCTCAATCAAAATCACATTTAACTAAAGCCTCTCCAGTTACAGAAAGATTTAAGGGTAAACACTATTGATCAGTTCTTGTTGTCTGGAACCCGTCTGGATGGCGAATGACCCGCCTACTTCTGTCAGTCACACTGTCTCCATGACAATGACGACTTCGCCGCTGTCCTCAGATGTTGGTGTTGTGGTGGCGGTCGGAGTACACAGTGTAAGTCCTTCCTCTGTGGTCACCTGACCCCTTGCAGGGCAGTCCACACTGTCGTGGAGATCAGAGTCACTATTTCTTTTATCTCTCTCCCCTCCATTTCCTCTCCTGCCACCCTCCTCCTCCTCTTCATCTTCATCATCCTCCTCCTCCTCCTCTACACGACACCTGCACACCTCGATCCCAGAGTCACCTGTGAGTCGCCGGTGTCTATACTGGCTCTCATCAGCTCCCATGTCCTCATCTTCGTCTTCGTCATTGTCGTTCTCCTCCTGTTCCTCGTCTTCATTCTCCCAACTGGGTGGTCCTGGCTCAAAGACATCCACGCAGGGCGAAAACAGAGTCTGTTTTGGTGGAGACTGAGTAGCACGAGGTGAAGGTGAGAGGGAGGATGCGTGGCCAGAGGAAGATCCACCTTTGTCAGACTGGTGCAAAGCAGTAAGAGGGTCCAGAAGTAAGGCTGGAGCAGGAGGGGAGGTGGAAGAAAGGGCTTGAAGAGTTAGGGGAGGAGAAGTAGAAAGGGATGGGGGTGAGGATGGGGAGAGAGTTGCAAGGGGTGAGAGACAAGTAGCATAAGAAGATTCAGACTCTATGGTTATGGCTGGGCAGGAGGACGTAGGGGACAGCTGTGCTGAGAAAGCGAGCAGTGGTGTAGGGGTGGACAGAGGCTCAGACCCAGAACCAGCACCAGAGCGCAATTCAGATCCAGAACAAGAACAAGAACTAGAACTAAAACATGCCTGGGCATTTGAAGGGAATGGAGAAATATGGTCAAACTCTGACGACTGAGGCGGGACCGGAGAATGACCTGAATGATCTGTTTCTGCAGTTGAATCCAGACAAGATGTTGAAACAGCAATAGACCCTAAATGCTGGGATAAGTGTGACCCAGGGCTGGGGTGACCTTCCGCTAAACCTGATCCAGGTGATAGTTCTAGGTTCTGGCACTGAGTTAGGATGGGTAAAGTTGGTGCTGCATCCGTAACTAGGGCAAGATTTGCATGCCTTGGAGACAGAAGGGTATTAATTGGTGAATCAGCAACTACCCCAGCTTTAGGCTGTGGATTTGGAAGCAGGATATGATCTGAAGTTACCGAATCTGGAGGTTGTGTAAGCTTTAGAAATAGTGATTGTGGTTCCTGATCTTGTGTAAACTTTGTAGGTTCTTGGACTGGAGACTGGGTAAGCTTTGTAGGTGATGGAATTGGTACAAGATTTGGGTCAGTAGTTAGGCAACCACTAATAGAGCCTGCTATTGGGGACAAAGTTCTTCCAGCATCTGGGGATGGAACTGAGGCTGGGCTATTTAGAGAACTGACTGTGTCAAAAGTCCTTGTTAAATTTAGTGTTTCCAGTGACTTTGTGGTTATAGAAGAGTCAGAAGCAGTTGGGGTAGGAGGACCTGACATTAAGGGTATCTTTGGGGTATCGTTTTGGACAGTATTAGTGTCCAATGCTGGGCTATGTATTATTTGGATAGAGGGGAGTGCTGTGTCAACAACATTTGGACTAGGGAGTGTACTTGAGCTACAGGTGCTGACTATTGGGGTACATGGTGCTATGTCAAGCTGCTGTTTTATGGGAGATGTAGTCCCAACTGGAAGGGTGAGATGAAAACCAGGCGAGGGTGGAGGCTGAGGGGAGGCTGCCCTGGTAACAACCGCCACAGTAACAGTCTGGTTGGGAACCGATGAGTTTGTGGCAACTGCTGTATGAGCTCCGGCGGCGCTTGCATCAGCAACGTCAAGGACCATCCTCTCAGAAGCAACCCGCGCCTCGTTTACCTTCAAGCAGGTTGCAGCTGCAGAGATGGTCTCCATGGTGACATCAAGGGTGAGAGGCGTGGCTTCGCTGGGTGTAGAGGCGTGGCTAGTGTCAGTCTCATATGTAATGGGTGCCGACAGGGAGGAGCTACATGGAGAGGAGGGGCAGCAGGAATCACAGGAACAACTGGAGCTACAGGAAAGATTTACAGATATTGAATAACACTTGAATAGGATGTACTAAAGCTGCAAATCCAACTCATAAGGTAAACACAGTAATCAGTGATGGAAAAAATAGTTTGAATGTTATTATCAGCACTGAAAATGCTACGTTGATTAACAGAATTAACCTTCTGGGATTTCCTTACCTGGACTGAGCACGCATCAAGACGGTATTATCAGTAGTTAATAGTCAGCAGAAATACTGGGAGTAGCTATTATTTGGGATAGTACCATCAATACCAGTGACACTTAATATTACACTTGAGCTGAGGTAGGAAGAATGGCAGTTCCAAATCAGTAATTACTGCTACTGTTGCTGTGGTGGTAGTCGTTATAGTAGTATCACCTCTAGTACTTCCTGTATCATTAGCAGAATTGTTACCTGTTGTCTGAGCTGAGGGAGGACGGCCCATCGCTGTGTGGCCGGTGCAGCAGGGGACCATGCTGTGTGAGCAGATGGGGGTCGGCGGTGCGTGGGGGTTGCGGGTATCGAGGGGTGGTGAAGACGGAGCTGTAAGGAGGAGGAGGAGTGGAGGGCTGAGCTGCCACCTCCTCATAGGAAGGCAACTTCAGGGATGCCAAGAAACCTACGAGCAGAAGAGGGAAGGAAGGTTAGCACAAAGACACTGTTCAGTGGCCTTTTTTCTTTTGGTTTTTTCCACATTTGTTTTGATGTAATGCACCTAGAGGGCAGTTACCAGCAGTGGGAGTGCTTATTTTTAAAGAAGTCCCACTACAGGTTGGATAGTGGTAACTTTGTTAAACTGAACTTAATAAAAGCTCAACTCAACAAAAGTTCTCTCTCCTGCCGCAATGTCAAAGGGTGGAAACCAACATGGCGGTAGAATTGAAAACCTTGTCCTATATTAAGGAAATAGCCCAGCAATGTTTCTCCCCCAGAATGTGAATGTATTTGTGCACCTAGACATGTCATATATCATGGTTTTCCAAATAAATAAACAATACCCCTCGCCAAGGGGGGCGCTATAGCGAGTAGCTCCACAAATTTGATTTTTTTTTTACACTGGATTCCCAAAGCGGCTTATATCCCTTCATGGGTAATTATAAATTACGCCTGGGTGATCTACCTAAAAAAAGTCGAAACCAGAGTTTAAAAGACGATTGAGGTGTTGTATACCAGCAAGCATCTGGGATTTACATGATGTAGCCTTGATCTGAATTTTACGATAATGACAAGTGGGCAACTCAATGCCAAGGCTCTGCAAACAAAACCTGATGCATTTACAGATGCACTTCTCTTTGGAGTGCATTTTAGCACAAAGTTTATGAAAACCTCTGGTCTATGTAACTCATTATGCAGGGAAGATATATGCTAATAGAGCTTTTTCTGCCAACAGTACAAAGAAAGAGGGATGAAGACAGCAGGATTCAACTGGAAGTAGCAAGACACTTAGAATTCTTTGATCTGCAATAAGCTCCATTAGTTCCATGCTAATGGAGCTTATTGCAAACCCACTGCATGGGGTGGCCGTGACAGAAGAGGGATGCTAGGGACAGGATGAAATGGAGGAAATTGATCTGCTGTGATGAACCCTAAAAGGGAGCAGCTGCATGAGGCACATTTATTAAAATCAAAGAAATAAGAACTGGTTCATTTTTGATGCCACTTTAGCTTAATTGGCACAGTGTTAGCATCATCCAACGTCTCCTATAGCTCGAGTGACTGCTGCTTCTACTTCAGCCATATTGGGAAATGACTGACTGCATAACAAGACTTCAATAAATTTACATTTCATTTGTTACTATTTTGCAGACACAGACCCCAAATGGGACGTGTGGAAGTGATGCATCACATGGAGATGTGCTGCAACTTTAATTTTTCATTACAACACTTCAAGAAATACATGAAAACTTTTTTAGACATGTAAAGAGGCAAAAGTAATTAGACTGTACATACAGCTGAAGCTAATGTGCATTAAAATGAGCAAATATGTAGCGTCCAGGGCCATTTTGGTAATTCATTATACTGTATCTATGTAATCGCTTTGTTGAATATAGCTTGCTTGACTGTCCTTTAAAAGCTGGCGATGGCTGAAGTACTCATTATTCATTGTAGTGAATACTTTTAAGTCATGTAAAAAAATTTTAGAAAAAAGAGAGGAAGAAGAAGAAAAAAAGGTAAATGTCTTCTAAAAATCACAGGAACCGTTCTTTAAGGCCTCCACGCTGTAAATTTCCACTGAGTCGTCACAGATTAGAAAAGCGGCACGTCACTTGATTTGACAGCCGAGCATCCGTCACAAACAAGAACAGGCTTCATTGTCTTGATGCTGTGAGTGGAGTTTAGAGGCGGCTCTCACACAGACAGAGATCCCACGGGTCCTAGAAAACCAGTAAACGTATGATTTTCCAGCCTCTGTTGTTCTGTAACATCGCTCGGAGCTTCAGAACAAAGCCTGAACTAAAAAATGGCTCTCAGTTAAAGGCTTAATGCTGTTTAACAACACTTTTAAGAACAGTGAGATCTTCATTTAATTTTTTTCTCCAATCAGACGGAAAAAGATGAAGTTTGGACCAGCTTAACTTTAAACCTTCTGTCCAGTTTTGACGAGTATTGTTGTGGCTGGTTCTCACTCTAAACACCCCGTTTTTCAAATAGGCAATGAAAACAACCAGGAAACACAGATTCAGGTTTCTTACTGAGGTCCAGCATAGAGGAGGGGTAGGAGTTGGCTCCATGGTAGGCCAGCAGGCTGATCTCTCGCTGTCTCTGCTGCTGCTGGACTCTGAGTTTTGCTCGACGGTGTCGGTACGCACAGCAGCAGCTGAACAGGATGAGGACGGTCCACAGCAGCCAGAACCCTGAACACATCACACGCACAGATTTCAGTGTGATCATATGAAAATCAGAGATTCTTCATCGAGATTCTTGTATGTGACTAAACATTTAAAAAGTCCTCATATACAGGACCAAATAAACCAATGATAACATGACGTAATGCAAAGTGTTGTTGTTCATCTGAGGATGTATTTAAGTAATTTACTAAATGCAGAAAATGCTCAGAAACTGCAGGAGCTTCACTGAGTCTGGCAGACTGATTCAAACATTCTGGGAAAAGTGAAACATGAGGAAACTGTTTTGTGGATTCTTGTACAGCGAGAGCTTGGACCTCCACCCCACGGTGATAAGTCAGACTCGTTCTCTGTAGGTGTTGGACTCTGTCAAGGGTGCCCTTTGTCACCAAATCTTCTGTTTTTTAGGTGCAGCCAACAGGAGAGAGGTGGAAGACCTCTCTGAGACTGTCAATGCAAGCAGCAGAGGTGAACTTCCTCTGATAGAGCTATACTCCACTGCAGACAGACAGCTGGAGACCCCACGGCTAAGTAGTTAATCCTGCTATGCTTGTTCTTCTGTCTGGAGTGCGTGCAGACGAGTCCGTGTAATCACAAAAAAAAACAGGCAGACCCTCGGTCTCACCATCCAGTGATGAAATTCACATTACTCAGATTCACATGTACCTAAACAGACTAGAGGACGCAAAGCATAATCGAGGCTTTATGAGCTCAGCCATCTGGGAAGGACTCAGAGTTTCTACTTCTTTACATTTAAAGGAGCCATTTGAGGAGTTCAGGCATCTGACCGTGATGCCACATTGGCGAGTTTGGTTATGTTGGTTATGTGCAGCTGGGACGAGAACTGGGGGATTTTGGTCAGGTCTTGTTACCCAGACCGGGACGAGCAGCAAAAAAATGTTATCAAAGGTTGGACATTACACAAAAGCTGCTTGGTTTGCATCCAGAAGAATGTAGTTATGATAAAAAAAAAAAAAAAAATTTAAATTAACTTGTTTTGCTAAAATGCTAAAATTATAGCAGCTTTGTTTTGAAAGAGATAATTCATTCATTATATTTTTCTATAAAAAATTTGAGTCAGCCCTTAAAGCGTGTGGTTTGTTAGTCTTTTTCTGTTAAAAAAATAAATAAAAATCAGCTAACTGATTAGCAAGTAAAGCAGTTTTCCTTTATTATTATTCAGTACAAGCACTGCTACAGCTGCATACATGCATGTATAAGAGCGACAGACCCAATTATGAGTGCAAAATGATGCTGAGACAGCACTTTAAGTCACTGCTACATTACACTGAGCTTTAATAAATGAACTTACACCAGAGTTCGTAGTAGTAGGTGCAGCAGCCGGTCTCTCCGCAGCAGTGTCCCGTCTCACACAGGTATCCTCCATTAACGCTGGCACCCGGGCAGTACCGCGGTCTGCCCAGCAGGGGCTGGCTGCCACCGGAGTGGTACTCCATAGCACCCCTGCTTCAAGCACACTTAGCCCCGAGCCACCGCTGCCTGCTCGCCGCAAGCTGCTAACTAGGAGTTAGCTGCTATAACGCGTGATCCCGGTTGCAAATCCAGCTACATTTTTTTCATGTAATCTGTTTTGTAGCCAAACTTTACTTTAGGAGCAGACAGCCTGTTATTCT
>VUQG01031323.1:6486-18586 GCA_015106755.1 Etia nguti | reverse complement strand
AGCAGACAGCCTGTTATTCTTAAATTCTGGTCAGTCGCTAACTCCAAATAGCTTCAAAATTAGGCTAATCTACATTTTCAGCACAGGTGAAACACCTGAAATGATAGATTCAGGCAGTTTCAGCGACGCCTCTCTGACAGCAAACTACTGAGCTCATCACGGAGAAGGACCACAAACAGGCGGGAACTTCTGCATCCAAAGAGAGACAGACGGGGCAGGGAGGGGCTTCCTCATCCGTTAGCACCACTTACGCACGAGTTAAAGGCTACAGAACAGCAGCACCTACACCACCCTCATGTGACAGCTACTGAATCCTGTTAGTACTGCAGCTGCAGGAGAGCGCCGGCGGGGAGACGGGATGACAGCCAATAAGAGGCCCTGAACTGGAGAGAGAGGAAAAAAAACAAGAAGAAAACAATAGTTTATTGATAATTAACAAGACAGGGTCTCTCTCACACACACACACAAACTCTACTACAGGCCTGTTTGATATTCATTGCCGCACCGAGTCAAAGCACAAGTGACACAAAGCTGCCACTCTGTCCATGTCACACACACACACGTGTTTGCACTTGTATCCTTGTGAGGACCATCGCTGACATAATTAACCGCCAGAGACGCGACTCTGAAGGACGGGCTCACACTCAGGGATAGAGGATCGACATTCAAAAAAACTTCAGGAGGGAAAGTAAAAGTGGCACTGAGACGTGAGAGTAACGTTAATGAGTAGCAATTAAAACAAACTGCTGATGTTAAAAAGAAAGTACATTTTCGCTCCTCTTCTAAGGTTTTATGAATCTGAACATAAAAATCATTCGGTTCTTAGCAGGTCTTAAAATTCTCCAAATACAGCCTAAGATGAACAATGGCACATAGCATATTACACTGTTTCATTATTTGTTTAACATAATTTAAGCCGTAATGCAGAAGCAGTGTGTGAAAAAAGTCCACTTTTACTGCTCCCACAGGAATTCAGGCTAAGCAGCAGCCAGCTGCAGATAATCAAATGCACTTGATTAAAGTCATCATCAGGAAGTGTGAGCACCTCTCTGAAAGCAGGCGTTCTGCAGCATTCAGGTGTGTGTTAACACAATGCCGAGTAGTAAAGATATTAGCAACGATCTTAGAGCAGCAACTGTTGCCATCAGTCTGGGAAGGGTTATTTGGACATTTCCAAACATTTGGAAGTCCATCATTCCACATCATTCTCTGAAATTTGAAAACATTCAAGGCAGCTGACAATCTTTCCAGGAGTGGACATCACAGCAAATTCACCACAAAATCAGAGCGACATCTCAGACTCGTCAGGCCTCAGTTAGCATGTTAAACGTTAAAGTTCACGGCAGCACAATCAGAAAAAGACTGAACACGTGCCTTGTTTGGAAGGGTTGCCAGGAAAAAGCCTCCTCTCTCTGAAAAGCATACGACAGCACGGCTTGGGTTTGCTTCTGAACAAATCACTTTTTCAAGACTTCTGGAATAAAGTCCTTTGGACAGATGACACCAAAGCAGAGATGTTTGGCCATAACGTAGAAAACCAAACACAGCACATCAGCACGAACACTTCTTCATACCAACTGTCAGCACGGTGGAGGACGGGTGATGATTAATGCTTGTTTTGCAGCCCAGACCCTGGCCACGGTGCAGTCGTTGAGCCAGCCATGAACTCCTCTATATCAGTGTTTCCTAACCACTGTGCAGCGGCACATAGGTGTGCTGTGGAAGATTATCTGGTTCCATCTGATTAGTAGTCGATCGGCGTGAGTAACGGGCAGAACAATTACATTCTCTTCCACTAGAGGGCAGTACAACTGCCAGTAAAACAGAAGAAGACAAAGAAAAAATTACATAATAGTCATGCTGTGAGACAACACAGTGCGTAATAGCAATAGATAAATAATTGAAAAGAAAAAGTAGTCAATCTGACCTGGGTGCTGGAGAATATTCTGACCCAGATGAAGGCTCTAGCATGAGTAGTGGTCAGAAAAAAGCAAAATAAGGCATACTGGGGACAAACTGAACCAATTTAGCCATACCTGGTGCGCAGGGGAAAATGATCAATATGCTTTTTGTGACATTTTTGTTTAGGTGGTGTGCTGTGTGATTTTTATAATGTGAAATATGTGGCGTGGCTCCAAAAGGTTGGGAAACACTGATCTATATAACAAAGTATTCTAGAGTCAAATGTGAGTCCATCTTAATTCATGCAACAGGACAATGATCCCAATCACACCAGCAAATCTACAACACAACGGCTGAAAAAGATAATAACCAGTCTGCTGCAGTGGCCCAGTCAAAGTCCAGAGGGCAAAGTGAAAAGCTGCCGTTAGCCCTAAAGAGCGCTGTGCATAAATGAATCACTGCAAACCTCAACAATCTGAAACAACGCCGCCAAGAGAGGCGACGTGAGAGGCTGATAAAGTCGTACAGGAAATCAGAAGCACCTTTGGCAGCAAACTGAAATCATGGGGTGTGCTTAGATTCTCACACACTGCGTCTTCATTTTAGCTTCATTTTTGTTAAATAAACAATGTAATAAGTAATGACAGCACAATCACATCATGAGGTTTGTTTATCTGAGCTTGTAAATCCTTAGAACTGAAAGAGATTTTTTCACGTCTGCAGGAAGTCTGTTTTCACTGGTGTGGTTAAGGAAAATGAAATTAGCGACATCCTGACGTCTCTCTTACTCACGGCTCAGTTTTTGAGGCAGCTTTTTGGTTTTCTGCATGTAAAATAAATGTTTAGCTAAAAATCTCAGACAAGATTCACATCTTGTACCGTCCGGTGAGTGAGAGACACTGCGCTGCTTCTAACTCTGAGTCATTTCAGTATAGACCTGTTTATTGATTAATCAATAAGAAGAAAATTAATCTGTCTATGTGAAACAGTCTTTAGTTTCAGGTTCTCAGTCGTGTCTAATGCTCTACTCCAGCTGGAGGTAAAGTAAACTGAAAAAAATTTACCTTTTCAAAGAGGTCTGATTGTGACATTTGTTTTGTTTTTGGCGTTTTATTGTAACACTATATTACAGAGCAAACATAACCATTTTATAATGAAAATTATAACATACGTAATCAATTCAAGTTAATTTATATAGCGCCAAATCACAACAACAGTCGCCTGAAGGCGCTTTATACTGTAAGGTAAAGACCCTGCAATAATACACAGATTATTCAGCAGCAGCTGGTTGTAGCCTGATCACATCGTACTCTGTATCAAAGTGTTGTGTCTTTAAAATGAAGTTAATTTTAATGTTTCTATTATACACAAATATACCAGTCGAATATCATTACTACATTCTTGACTACCATCTATAAACAAGATGGCAGTAAAGATAAACAAAGTCGATGCACAGAAGTGTCAAAAACTGCTTAGTTCAAAAGTAAATCAAACACCCAGCGTCCAACTCTGCAGCAGAAATCAACATTTTTACAATCTACATTGGTTTATGCATCTAACTTCCCCATTTATAACTGCATTCCTATAACTCATGGATTTCTCTTATTTTAAGAGGAACGTGACATCTGACTGAGAGTTCCTAAAATGCGATCATACTTGTTTTTCTTCAGCACTGCTGACAGCTTACGAACCGCTTCAGAACTGAACGGTGTCTACGTACGGCTACAAGAGCTCAACAAATGGCACAGCAAAAACTACACTTGAATTACTGCGACTTGTGAAGCTACCACAATAGCTGTGGTGCGACTCACTGATAAGAAAGGTAGAGCTTGTTATGAAAATATACCATAGGGACGATGACTTATTAGCAAAAGGCAAGATGCAAAAAAAAAAAAATATCAACAGTTATCATGTTTGGATGGCAAAAGGAAACACTTCTAATTTAGCAAAGCACATAAAAGCCCAGCAATCAGATCTGTTCAAGTTGAGTAAATTTCAAATTATATTAAAAACATCTTGAGTTTTATCCTTCTTACAACATCCTGAAGTTTTGCTGGAGAAACCAGCTTTGTTCCACAGCTAAAACGTTTACAATGGCCAACTTTAAATGCGAACAATAACTTAAATGCAGTGTTAGCAGATTACTCTGCAACCATCCTACAGTTTCACCCTATGTCTTGTCAACAATAATAAAACATTTATATTTTAAATACATGATTTGCCACCACATTAGTGTTTAAAAAAAACTTTTTAATGAAAGAGTTTATATTTAAGTGTGCAAGGTGATAATTTTGTTTCGGTATTGGGAAGGCATGCAGTTCTAATGGTACTAGTTCTGACTCCTGCTGTGCTATGCTGCTAGGTGTCTACTAGCCTTCACCTCAGCTAATTGGAGTTACTGCTAGTACAGTTTTAATCATTTTAAATATAATTGTCTCACAAATAATATGCCTGCTGCTAATTTTACTCAAAGTCTAAGAAGGTTGTGCTTGAATTTTGGGCGGTGAAATTCTAGAATTTAATTGAATGTTAGCACTCATTAGCAAATATCTATCTGTTCGATGCACCTATACTAGCTAACTAGGTTAGCTATCATTAGCTGATAGCAATTATCTTGAAGAGAAGTGAATTCTAGCCTTAAAATTAACACCAGTGTTGAGGATTCAACAGACAAAGCTTCTAGATCAGAAAAGTGAAGCCGGTGTGGGAGTGCATTCAACCTGCATTCTGTCTGAAGACCACCAGATGGCGATCGCATTGCTATTTGCGTTGCAAAAGACTTCTGGTCATAGTCTAAGGAGCTTGGAAAGAAAAGCGTCTGGACTTCTTTAAGTTGCTTGAAGACGTTTCACCTCAAAGAACGTCTTCAAGCAACTTAAAGAAGTCCAGACGCTTTTCTTTCCAAGCTCCTTAGAATACGATGACCTGGATGACTGAGAACCTTCATAGACACTTCTGGTCATATAAAAGTCTGCTGGAAAATCTGTTTCTAACCTCTGTAAACACTTTCCCACTAAGTTTGATGGGCTCAGTCACTCATGCTATGTTTCAAAATGGGGGATTATCGATGGTCCGCTCATTGGGTAATGACTTGCGACTGCAAAGTCATCAGCCAACCACCAAGCGGTTTCACAGTCCGACCTGACTCTCCTCGCCATAACCTGTTTTTTGGAACCGATATGACGACGGCAGGAACACTAACCTGGAGGCTTCACAAACAGTGGGTGACATGACTGTACCAATGTCTGTCTATGATACGAAACCAATATATAACATCCTGTTTTATATTCAGTCACATTAATTTTGTGCTGACTAAACTATACAAACACAAAGAGCTGAAAGAATTTCTAGTGTTTTTATAATGAAGATTTTCCTGTTTACTTAACAGAATGACAAACATAGACTCTGTCATTAAAAGTGATTCTTTTTTTGTGTGTGTGTGGAATAAACTTAAACCCTCAAACAAGCCCTGTAGAAAGGTAAAAACTAAAATGTCCTCACTCCCTAAAACTCACAGTGGTCCCCATACTGACAGATGGACGAGTGGACAAACACACTGCTGCAGGGTTCACAGGAAAAGCTGGTGGTCTGTACAAGACTTTCTTTACTGGGCCAAGTTCTAGCTGCATGCTGCAGTACTACACACACACACACACACACACACACACACACACACACACACACATTCTTTGCAGCCTGGTAAACATGATGGCTGATGGTCAGTGAAGGCAACACACGCACACACATAAAGGCCATATGTCCATACAGAAAGACATCATCAGCAAACACATACACGTTATTTATGGAGGCAGAAGCCTGGAGCCGCTGACTGAACGCAGGTTTTATTCAGACCCAGGAAGCCTGCAGACGGACCCCCCTCAGCTGCCGTTAACGGTGAAATCCCCCGGTAGCTCATAAACAAAAACAGCCGTACCGCTCCGTCCGCCCGCCCGTCCTCCGCTGGGTCAGTCTGCGGGCCTGGCTGCTTCTGCAGTCGGTGTGATTCCTGTTTGTCTGCTGCGGTGTCGGTGCTGGGTACCGCCGGGGCCTCCTCTCTCAGTCTCTCCGGTCCCCCGCCTCCTCGCGCTCCCTCCTCAGTGCGACCCTCCGCCAGCCCCGCCGCCATCAGCGCCAGCGGCACGTCAAGCACGCAGAGCGCGAGCCCACACACCTCCGCCCTGTCACCACTGTTGCTTTCAAAGTAAAAGCCTCTTTAAAAAGTGCAGCACAGGACTATTGTGTATTTTCTTAACTGTGCCACAAAATGCAAATCAGTCAACTAATCAAGAAAAATTTGTTTTTAACCACTTTACATTCGCATCTAAAACAAGTCTCTAAAAGTCTGACCTGATGGATTTTCCACCCAAGTAAGGGTTTTCCTGGGTGAACTATTAAACAGCGCATTTTGAGTAACAAAAACAGGAATGAGGAGTGTATTCGTACAGGCCGTGGAGTTCTACAGAGCTCTGATATAGATCCTATACTTCTTGTTCATGTTTAAATTATATTCTTCTTCATGAAAAAAAACATCCCTCCTAACAAGTGTATGAGGGGTTACTTTTCTTTCTATTCTTTTTAGGGAAAAAAACTATCTGTTTAAATTATATTAAGTTACTGTTGGTGCCTTTTAGAGCATTTTAATGAAATTATCTGACAAATAACATGGCTGCTGTGCAGTTAACTGTACTAAGAGGCCGTCAAAGACGCCTGTGCTCCAGTGATGGTGAGTGAAATTCTAGGATTTTATTCAGATGTTGCTAAAAAACAAAACAAAAAACCCCCCATCTACATCGTGTAGACTCAGAGTCTGTGTTCCAAACATAATAATAATAATAATAATAATAATTATTATTATTATTATTATTATTATTATTATTATTAGGTATACTGGTACACTAAAGTACCACATTAAACTATATTCTATATAAATCTTTAAAAAAAATAAAGCATGTTTTTAAATTGTATATTTAAAGTTATTAGTATGATATAAAATGATAAATCTATATAGTCATGTTGTTTCTTGTGTTTATTTTTTCATATAAAATACAATTGCATATCTAAAGTAAATATAATGTTTCACATGGCATCATCGAAAGTGGTTGCAGTTTTACTTTTATTCAGTTTGATTGCAGCAAAGTCGATACATTGTAGCGTCGCCCACTGCGAGTTTTATTTTGTAAAAACCACGAAACTAAATCGGAAGTTGTGCTTGGGCTTTTTTTTCCTGACTCCGCATCCCCGCCATTACCGCCACGAGCCAGCAACAGCTGCTGCAGCACATCCCCATCAGTGTGTCGGTGAAACCAGGGGAGAAAAAAAAAAACAAAAAAAACAAAATTTCATTAACAAATACTCAATTATGTCAACATGTCCTCGCGCGCAGGTGCAGAAAGCCTCAGATCAAAGGCACGTTCAGATTTCACAGGAAACAAACAGGTCCCCACAATAAATTTTAGTATAGAATAAAAAAGAGGACCATGGTTTCTCAGTACGGGCGCACTGGTATCTGATTGGCCCGTTGTGGCGGGCTGGAAGCCAATCAGAACACCTTGAGGGATTCTGCCGCTCCTAGCAACAAGAGGAAACACCAAACGGTTTCGCACTTTTCTAAAAAAAAGAGTAAAAAAAAAAGAAATGTGGTGAATTTATGTGAAACTTTTACTGCTAAACTTTCTTCTTTGCTGACTCTCGTGCTCTGACACACACCTGAAAATCTGCTTCTGACCGTTTTTCGTGTCTTTCGCAGAAATTAGTCCAAGTTGTGAGAAATGCATTAAGAGGGTCGAGAAACTCAGAGCTTTAACTATTCTTTAACTGAACAAGGACTTTATAAATCTATTATAAACTATGAAGCTGTTTAAAACCATTGTTTTTATTGACAACGTGTCGGCATATAGGGAATGATATATGGGGATTTTAAATATCACGTTACTTTGGACCTCTGACCTCATCTTCAAAGTCAAATTAGGTCAAACTTTCATAAACTGTTTGGTCTTTAAAACTCTTTTTAAAAATTCTGCCACTTGCTTGTATTATCCACATTTACGAAATGATAGCGGCGATTCTAAATATTTAAGTCTGCATCCAAATATTATGTCATATTTGACCTCTGACCTCTTTCAAGTTGACCCTAAATCATGTTACATCTTTAAGTAAGGTACTGTCAAGAGAAAGAGAATGAGCTGCTCATTTAGTCAGAAATATGCTTAGTTTGATATGATACAATAAGCTATTCATGCCCAGTTAACTAACCTTATTGCTTACTATATCCACATAAATACTTCTTAAAGTATGTAAAAAAAGCAAAGAAATCAAAATAAATATAAATAAAATTTGATTTTTACTGTTTAGTGTTCCCTTAAAAGTAAATAGAGCCAAGAGCGAGCTGCCAGATGGAGATTTAGACTCTCTGTGTATTTCTTGTTCTTAGTATTCCATCTGATTGATTTATTGCTTCACAGAAATGACATCAGCGAAGACATTCATTCAGAAGGATGAGGGCGCATTAAAGAACACGATAATTATTTTAGATTTATTTTAAAATTCTGAAATTTTTCCTGAGTGAACTGTCCGAGACCTCAGAGGAGCTGAGTGTGTGAGAAAGGAAATATAAATATATCCAAAGTGCAGCTGTGTTTCACTCATTTAGTTTTGGATGTATGCTGCTAGGCAGATATGCTGTATTTTACTGCATTTTGCTAATTCGACAACTATAATGAAAAATTTCTTTGCAGATTGAGATTTGTCGAATTAAATGTATGTGCTTAAAAAAAAGTCAGACTCATTAAAGTGCGGGTTCGCCTCAGCAGTAAAGGAGTCTCTGTGTCATGGTCCGGGTGAGTGTGGGGTTTTTCCACTCTGCTGGGCTCCACCTTCAGGTGGAGACTCCAATCAGCTTTCACACCCGACTGCAATCAAGTCACCAGCATTTAAGACCAGCACTCACAACAGACCTCTGCCAGATCTTCAGCCAACTCGCTGGATGCTGGTTTTCTGCTATCAGGTTGCACTCCCTTCATCGTGACCCTTCACCTGCCTGCCTCCCTGCCAGGGCCGTAGCTCCAAGTATATTCTGGACTCTCTCTCGACCACTCCTCACCCGGACCCCCTAGACACCCTCCTCGCACGACACCTGCCCCTGCAATGCGTAATCCATAATCATCATAGTTTAATCAACTGGCTGTGATTCACTAGACTGCCACTGACTGCCTGTCTCTTCTCATTATAGTGACTCTGTGTACCTCCACCCAGGCCGCTGCCCCTTTTTCCCTCCCCATCATCTGTACTTAAACTCTTGCATCTAGTCATAGCACACAGTCTGAGTTTCATGTTTCATAGTTCACAGCTCATAGTCTTCATGGTTTCCTGCGTTGTAATTAAACTAGGCACTGTAAATAAAGCCCTGTATTCATGTCAGTTTTGCCTACCTCTGTGTCTGCATTTGAGTCCACACACACAGCCTGGCCCTCTCGGCCATAACACTCTGTGCTGTACAGGTTACAGTGAATTGAATGCTGAATACCGGCATGACTGTAAAATTAAACATCTACCATCCAAATTCACAGTCATGGGTTTAACTTTTACATGACGGAGGTGCTGGAGACATATAGTAGCTGTGGTTATAGATTAATGCAGGGTTACGCAGTCAAAATTAGTGGCTTGTTGTTATTGTAATCATCTCCAGGATAATACGACTCAATTCAGTTTTATGTATATATAACAGGTGCCTCAAGGGACTTTATATTGTAAGGTAAAGACCGTACAATAATACAAAAAAAACAGAGAAAAACCCAACAATCATGTGAATCCCTATGAGCAGGCACTTTCGACAGTGGGAAGGAAAAACTTCCTTTTAACGGGAAGAATCCTCCAGCAGAACCATGCTCAGGGAGGGGCAGGTATCTGCCACAACCGGTTGGGGGTCTCGTAAGCCAAGTCAGACACAGGCAGTACAGACGACAACAGTTGTACTAAAACACATGAACACACAAATAAGTACAGGAAATGTACAAATGATGAACACAAAAACTACAATGTCTGAACTTCACTGCCAGCGAAGCCTAAAACATCATTAATCATCGTCTCAGACTAAAGACATGGTTGTTAATGATCAGGAAAAACAGCTGCCTAAATAAAACCATCTTGATCTCAATCAGTGAGAGCAGCTCCTCGAGTTTTAGTTGAGTTTTTCCGCTGATGAAGGTGGGGACACGACAAACACCAGGAAACATGGTTCTAAATGCAACAGCACCCTCTGCTGGCTGGACCGTATACTTCTATGCACATTACCTTTGCAGGCGAGATCGATGGACGCATTTAATCGAAGCTCACTGATTCAAATATCAGTTTTTAATGGTTCGCGTTTCCTCTTAGCAAAGTTAATCATATGAGCAAAACTTTGATAAAAAACTTTGATAAAAAAAGGACAGTATACTCAAACATGGACTGCACATTCACATACTAATGTATTTGTTTACATCCTTTTAAATGAACACAAATTACATGTGAAAATGATGAGGGATGTTTTTAGATTTAGAATTGAATTTGGAAAGGAAACCTTTCAAGTATGAATGCTCTAAGTTGTAAGGAAATGCCAGCGGGAACAAAGCGTACACCACAACATTGATTATCTCATAACTATCCTACGTTCTCTGTCTCCGACCAAACAAAACTGCAACCTCAGCCAAACAAACATGTATAACAATTTTTTTCAGCTGAAAGGTCAGTGTGATAGTACGTGTGTCAGCCACAGCTACGTAATACTGACATGATAATCTGAAATACACTGTGTACACAGATGTATCTTGATACTTCACTGGCCTGATAAAGTGACTTGTGGGAGTTTTTCAAACTTTTCTTTGCTTTATACCCAACAGTTCTGACATGAAGGTAATCATCCAACATGTGACCAATATTTTACATCCAACTACATTGTTTTTATTCACGTTACCATATCATAACCTACAATTATTACAACTGAAGCTGTTGTATTAGTAAATGAAACAGTGAAGTTACTCCATCCTAATTTGTGACTCAACAGCTGATGAAAATAAAATCTCCTAGTCTCTAATTCTGTGCAACCCACACTTTTATTGTTTAATCCCACTGAACACCAGTCATTGCATCTTTCTCTTTTAAACTGCTCAGATTCATTTTGCGTTGCTGACATGTGTGTCTCATGTATTAGAAAAGATTAATACAGCAGTCACCTTTAATCTGTCAGCATAAGGAGAGAACTGATGGTATTTTTTTGAATTTCCTTGATACAATATCTTTGGCACCAAAGGCTCAAGCCTCGGGACGCTGCTCTGTCTCTGTCATCTTTATCATGGTGGCCTTGAAGACTTTGTCTGTGTATTTGCAGCAGCACAAAGATCAGGAGACACAGCTACAGAGGAAAAAAAGGGCTAGAAAGTGCCCAGTTTAAACCGAATATTTCTCATAAGAATGAAGATGGAGGGTACACATCTGCAGATGGCCATTAAATGTCAGTCAGTACCGGTTGATCAAAATATACAGACTCAAATCACAGCAACTGTAACCTACCAGTGTCTTATAGTGTGAGGCAAAGACCCTCCAAAATTTAAGAGAAAACCCTAACAATCAGACAAACCCCTTTAAGGAAGCAGTTTGGTGACAGCGGGAAGGAAAAACTCCCTTTTAACAGGAAGAAACCTCCAGCAGAAGTACGCTCAGGGAGGGGCAGCCATCGTCTGTGATCAGATTTTGATTTGTGTTAAAGGCAAATAAAAATACTTTAATAAGACAAAAAACACATTGCTGTTGTAACTTTTTTGTAATCTAGCTTTGGAAAAGGTGGAATCTTTAGAGGGAGGTTTCCATCATGTAGCACCACTCTGGACTCCACCTCCACCCCTTCACTCCTCCTGGGTGGGGACAGTAGGGAGGATCCATGTAAAAACAGAGAGAACAGCTGACGGCTCTCTCCACCTGCTGCAGGAACGCCAGAGAGCCTCCTGAACAGCAGCCTTCATCCACCTCATCCTCCATCAGAGCTGCAGAAGGTAAGAGGATCTGCACACTGCTGACACCTGCAGACACGTCCATATTTCAGAGCTGGACAACAAATCAGCTAATAGCCTTGATTTACAAGATTTCATTCCTCATTATCATTTGTGCATCAACTTTACCCCCCCCCCCCCCAAAAAAAAAGGGGAGGGGGGGGGGGGGGCGCATA
>VUQG01031318.1:19674-38462 GCA_015106755.1 Etia nguti | reverse complement strand
TTTCCGTGTGACAAGTGAGCTGCAAACTGCAAATGGGCAACATTTGCCTTCAAAGTAAAAGTTGTACTTTTTTAAATGTGTTGGTTATTGTCAGGATGGATATTTTTTATATTGTCATTTATGCTTAGAAACATTTGTGCTAAGATATATAAATATATAATAATTGCCTTTATGTGGCCTAATACGGCTATCATCATGCAGAAAGAACCAGACAGTCTGTGTCTGTGCTGACAAAATGTGCTATCTTTATTCCGAATGCAGCTTAGTGCAGAGAGCTATGTTATACATTTAGAAAGCACCATGTTATGTTCTTTTAAGGTGCAAGACTTTACACCTTTAAATATCCATTTGGGACAGGACCTTTTGCAAGTTCCTGTTTTTATAGTTTAGCTTACTTCTGCATACTTCACACACACACACATTAAGTTCATTAAAAAGGTCGTATGTCTATGTATGGAATGGCTGAAAACACACACATGCACCCAAACACACACACACACACACACACACACACACACACACACAGAATACAGGCGCTGATGTTGTTCAGATATGCCTGCTTAAGACTGTCACGTGTATTTGTAATTGCATATTCATGAATGATTGCTTGCTGACAATAAAAAGGGCAGTGACGAGGAAGTCAGTCGAAGTCGGCAGAGTTCAGGTGAAGGACCCTTTTCCTCAACTTTGGCTGTACTTCCCCCGCGAGCCACAAAGACAAAGAGCTCTGTCTTGCCTTGCTTTGCGTGTAGTTAAAGGGTTTCATGTGTTCCAGCGGGGTTTTGACTTTAATAAACCCAACAGTTATAGCTTTGAGGCTCAACTTTTATTTTGAAGATAAATTTTTCTCCATTTCTGGTTTCCCTCCCACTATTAAATAGTGAATGTTTCTGTGCAAGCATGTTACTAAGCAATGAGGTGTTGGATGCAGGACCCATGTTACCGATTTCACCCAGCAAGAGTCAGCAACCACTAGCAACCACTTGCCAACTGGTTTGGGAATAAGAATCTTTGTCTAGGAACAGGCATTTGTCAGGAGATCGCTAACCAGCCTTTGGGCCTGTGAGAGTGAGGCCTTACATTTTAAAAAAAACTGTAATTTTAGAGTGGAAGCCATTACTGGCTAATGATCCAGATCAATGTTACTAATGCTGTTGAAGAGAAAAGAACCACTGGGATATTATCCTGTGAGCTTCCTTAGAAGTTTTTGTAGTCCGTTGTGTCGTAGTGATGATATGTTTTTTGTATGTGGGCTTTGGATTTACCTCCTAACCTCTAAATTGTGGGATAAAATGTCATTTCTGCCTCTTAGCACTTACTCCCATGGTGTAATCACTACTTTGACTGCCTCACTTGGGTCTTAATCAATACCCCTTCTAGCATGCAGTGTTAGAAAAGAAGTGAGACAAGCCCTTAGAGACTGAGACTCAGAGTCCAGAGCCCCACACCCCTCCAAATGACGAAAGAAAGTCAGAGCAAGAGATGAGTGCCTACACAGAAATAAAAAGACAGCTTCAAGCCATTCCAATCCCTCGTGCTCTCTTAGACCTCATTACAAAAAAGCGATCTTAACTCCTTCATCTGAAGCACGGTTGCATTGATCCACAGTGTGTATTCTCCACCAGTGAAAACTCATTCGCACAAATTTTAAAGGAGGTTTAAGCTTGGCAAGAGAACAAAAAGGTGTACCTGTGGAGTGTTGTGACCCTTACAGTCTTTTGAACAACATCATTACACTCTCAGTGTCTTTAGCCCCTTAGATGATAGAACTAGAGTCTACAAATCTGACATTTTAAAATTTTTATCTCTATCGAATTAAACATGCCTCTGTGAATTTCAGATTTCATAATAATTTATCTCATATTTCATTTCATGTCATTAGATATTGCAGTGTCGGATCCCATAGCAGATATGCTGCTGAATGCAGAAGAGAGCTGGCAGCAGAGGCTGAAGGACCCCTCTGCTCCTCTGCCCTCCACTGACCAGCGCTATGATAGTGGTTCACATGACCTCAACACCCCTGTCAAGAACTTGTGGGTTCACATTTTTCATAATCACAAAAATTGTCACATTACATATTATAAACCTTTTTTTTTTTTCTCTTTTTCTCTAGTTCACCTTATTGCCTAACCGTCTTCTATGCCACCCTATACAGGAACCCCCTGGGCATCCCAATCGCTAAGCGGGACAGTCTGCTGGAGAAATGTGCCATGTTCAGAGAGGCAGCTGGAGCACTGAGGCGACAACCCTCTCAGGATAATGGCCTAGATAGCCCCTTTGGCTCTGGAGCCAGCAAACTGGAGCAGGTACCTTGTCATCTTACATGCTGCAAAAATCAGAGTAAGACAGTAAGTACACAGAAAATCCCCAAAGTCCAGAGGGGTTTACGCAAGACGGAAGAAAGTTCCATAAAGACAGTTTATTTGTCCTTTAGGAGAAGAAAAATATAAACAAATAGGGCATACAGACTTATACATAGTTATATGAAACACAGGGTTTACTTGCATGTTGTCTACAAAACTCGGAAATTTGACATCATGTCAAATTATGCTTCTCTTTTCAAATTTCAAATAAAAAATTTGCAAATAAATAAATTTTAAACATTACCGGTACTCATCCTCTATGTTGTCTATTCAGAGCATTTTAAGAAAGTGGAACTTCATAAATAGCTCCAAAATGAAGGATTTGAGACCCAAGGCCATTGTAAATCCTCGAGTCATCTTTTCAGCCCTCTCATTCTTTTTGAGACCACTGTGAGAGTTTACATTAAACTAAGTGTATTTTCTTCAGGTGAAACTGATGCCTCCGGCACCCAATGACGATCTGGCGTCCCTCAGTGAGCTGACTGACAGCAGCCTTCTCTACGAGATGCAGAAACGCTTTGGCAACGACCAAATCTACGTAAGACTTTGCTGTCCTTGTGCTACTTAAGAATGAATTCCACTCAACATTAAACATTCATTAGAGCCCAGAGCACACAGAGAGCACTGACAAACACGTGCTCTCATGGGCATAACAGGGACATCTACTTGTTTATTTGTTATGGAGTGTGTTTTATACTCTGGTAATTTTCTAGGTGTTTGGATCACATCACTCATTCTTTATACCCATGGGCTCTACAGTCAGTTTCCCTTAAGCATATATGCATGTACAGTATACACATATAAACACCACACACAGTGCATCACAGATTCTGAACTTCCTCTCCTGAACACTATGATGTAGATTATATTGTGTTTATATATTCTGTATTAAGTTTTACAAATTCAGAGAAGAACAAAACCAACATATATTGCCTGTGTAGTCAAAGCCTGACGATATTTTCTGTAGACCTCCTATACACCACCATTGTCTATAGTCAGTGTCTAACAGTCAAAAACTGCTAAAACATTGAAGTGAACCGCTTTGATTCGCTGTGCTCACTGCACAAAACAAAGGACACCCAACTATACCATCTTAATGCTGTGACACCAGTTTACAGGACTGGTAAATTCATTTGAATCCACGGTTTGTAAACTGAGTCCTACAAATGCACTTTTACTTCTGTTTTAAATGCTTAAAAGTGGGGAATGATCAGTAGTGTTTAAATGAACTAAAACATTGCTGGATTTTATCTTTGAATAATAAAGACAAATGGTTCTCGAGTCACCTCTCATTTCTTTACATTTTGCATTGAAAATGGGAAATAGGTTCAGCAATTTATAAAACCAGGTGCAAGCATAAATTGAAATACAGTATAAAAGGCAAAAACAGAGTTTGTCTAATTCAGAGTTTGTAATTCTAGATGCATCTCTCAGGTCCTATGTCAGGTCTTTGCTGGTTTTTTTCTCTTTCTTAAGGACATGACTTTCAGATACTTTGCATCTGTTTTAGATTGTTTTTTAGGACTGACACTTCTTAAAATAGACATTAATCTGAAAATGGAATGAAAACAAGTGGAAAAAGCTGCCAAATGTCCAAAGAAAACTTGAAAAAACCTTCAAGGACCTTTTGTTCAAGATCACTTTAAGACATTACAAGAATGTCTGGCTCATTCGAAGCAAAATATAAAGAAAGACTTTTGCACAGTACTACACAATAACATTCGACACAATTAGGTGTTTCAGTAATCTGTACATGAGACTGTAATTTTTTAGCTGAATCATTTCCCTTATCTGTTCCAGCTCTTTGTGGGTGTAAGGGTCGTATCCCATTCCAACACAGATACACACATACTGAGACACACGACAGCTGCAAAATCGATACCATTTAGATCGATTGGGAGAAAAAAATTAGAAGTAAAATGCCTTCATCTCCAACAATTGGTCCATTTTGTATCTCTGTTTTATAGCCCTTTCCTTTAAAAACTCCACTCCAGCTCCACATGGATGGAGCTCTATAAAGACTGGAACCAGATCAATGTGGAGCTATCAGTGCACTCTCTTCTCTGTGAAGAGGCAGTGATAGTCTGTTATTATCGAAACCCAGATGGGCGACAGACATTAGGGTTGGTCACAGCGGGAGACTAGGATGAGGGGATGACAGTGAAAGGAAGTGCAAGTGGTGGATGAAGAAAAGAGAAACGGTTGGAATTCAAAATACTGAAAGCTGGGTACAGGAGGTGCCCTAGATTTAAATGAAGACACTGAAATGTGCAACTATCACAATTACATGGGAGCATACCTATTTTAATATTGTAGAGCTGCACAGGAAACAGTCATTGATTGTGTTTCTTTTTATATGCAACTAAGATATTCTTAAACCGCTCATAGAAGCAAATGCTAGCTTGACTGGCTTTAAACATAAAGTTTGCAACAAGACGTCGATGAGAAAAATCAGAGGCCATTTTATTCCCGTTCATTATATTTCTTCCGTGTGCACTTAATATTATGTGCGAAGTAGTTTGAGTTTTTAGAAAGAAGGTGAAACCAGCCGAGATATGATGAAGGCAAGAACAAAGGCAGGGAGGTCTCCATATGTGCCTAGCAGGGTGGTCAGAGATGGGGCTTTGATGAGCTGTCACTGCCTTCTGCCATTCCACCGCTAAACCCCTGATGAGAGTGGCAAGGAACTGAAGAAATACAGAACAGAAGACTGATTATTGACAAGCATGTCATGAGATTAAACAACAGAGTTAGCGGGTAAAAAAACTACAGAAAGTTTCAAACACAGAATGAAAAAAAGAAATGAAGAACATATTGTAAATTTCGCTCTGTGTCTTCAAGAATTGGGAATGTGTTCAAGTCATTAAACTCAAGCCACGATCTTAGGTCAGAGCAGCATGTTACACAATGTTAGCCTGTACTCTATTAGGGAACAAGAGAGTCTTAGCTTTTAAACAGCCTCTGGGACTCTTTGTCAGGAACAGAGGGTTAGCAGTTTGGTGGAAGGGGTCAGAAATTTGGAGCTGGTGTTTTTTTTATCTAGATAGCTTCAGGGTTTGCCTGTTAGAGGACAGATTTGTTGTCTTTATTAGAGAAAGGTCATTACAGGGGTTATCGCTGGAGGTCCCTGCTTGACTTTCCTCTTCCACGACATTAACATTACCTTATAGCAATGGAAAATGCCCACACAGTTAATGTAGCTGGTAAGGACAGAGTGGGACAGCACTTTTATTTCTAGGTCACTGTTGGCTTTAGGCAGGTTGAGAGTAATTTTAAGCGGTATCAGTCTATTTGTGTCAAAATGGTCCATCAAAGATATTTTTTATAACACTGAATGAACTTGTTGCTTTAGTGAAGATGACTTAGGTGTATTTTCTGCTCTTTTCTAGACTTACATTGGCCACATCCTTCTGTTGGTCAATCCAAACAAGGAGCTGCCCATCTATTCCGCTTTGGTAAGAATGCATTTGAGTGACCTTACAGGTATATTAACATATTTGGCCTCGTGCTTGAAATTCATGGCTCTATATTTGACAAAATACATACTATGCTTATGGAAGTTTATGACAAACGGGCATGTTTGCGGTACAATAAGCAGGGAATAAGCAGATGAAATGGACCTTGTAGTTGATAAATAATGCAGTCTTCCTGTCAGAGTTACCATGCGTAAAGCTGACTCTGCATCAGCCACGGAAGAGAGAAGCACTCAAACAGACACACACATACACACTACCTCTCACCTAAAAAAAAAGAGCATATTTAAGATAAACCAGTAGAGAAGCCTGTCAGTAAAGGATCTTTAGTTGTTTTATTAACATGTGATCCCAATCAAAATAAAGAGGGTTTTGGTTTATTTTAAATAGCACATAGCTCATTTTGAAATAGCTGACTTTCTGCCAGGTAGAGGCTTGCCCATGTGGATCCCAGGAGGGGTTTCATGGATCTTCTGCTACCCTGACAGAATGAAGCCAAGCCCCTCTCTGGCTGTCCTGTTCCTGCCTCTGTCTGGATTCACTCCAGGCATCTATGCCCAGCTGAGAGAATGTGAGGGGGCAGGGAGGAGCCAGTGTGAGAAGGACATATGTCACAACATGTGTGATCTGCTGGCCGTCTGTCACCTCCTCTGGTCTGGTGGTCCAAAAACCATCCCCCTTTGCCACAGCCACTAACACTGGCACAGGGCACACATTGTGACATTACAAGTCGGCTCACAGTTTAATAGAACAGATACTCTCAGAGACATACAGTTACAGCTAGAAGTTTTCTTATTTATCCCTCTTGGATCCAAATCTTGCAATTTTTTTCATATTTTGGTTTTGATAAATATTATTGCTCGCTGATGTAGCGTAAAAATGCAGATTCTAATGGCTTAAACAGGATGGTAAAAGACCGCTTGTTTGTGAAGTTGACACACAATTACAGTCACACACAGAAGGTGATACCCAGTATGGTTTCTTTGTTTTGCTGAAACTGAATCCTTATCTCTTAGCTAGGCCATGTTTGTGTCCGTGTCATGTAACATCCTCTCTTCCTCAGGTTAGTCAGTTGTACCTGAGCTCCACGGGTCGCCTTTGCTCTTCTCTGCCGCCTCACATCTTCTCCTCAGCAGAGAGAGCTTATCACATGATGCAGCAGGAGAAACGCCCGCAGTGTTTCATCTTGAGGTACACCCGCTGCTCATTCATTTGTACAGTCACTGAATGGTCTGCTTCAGGATAATGTAACATAAAAAGTCCCTAAAGTTGAATAACTGGGAATAATAGTGAGTGAAAGTTAAGGCGGCCACCTGGTTGCGCACCTGTTTAGCACTCCCTGAGAGGTTAATAGCTCTCAGCCGGAGCTGAGCTGTAGGCTTGTTCAGTGTTCACACTACGATGTATGTTTACTGGGAGCAATGCGGCGTCTTGTTCTTTGTCCTCGACTGGACTCAGGCAGCTCCCTGATTGCAATTAAATCCTGTTCCGACTCTCCAGTGACATTCCCGCTGAGTTGTAACCAATCTGGCAGAGACTTAATGCACCCTCGCCATAGGCTATCCATCTCACTCACATGCACGTGCATACACACACACACACCCGGACTCGTGGTAACTTTGCACTGTTCACATGTACACGCATCCTTTGTCCCCTCAGTCCTTTCCTTTATCATTTCTCCTCTTGTTTTGCTTTTGTTCAAGCTTTCTGTTTCACTGTGGTTCTTCTCGCTTCTTGAAGTACACACATGCACGCGCGCGCTCCAGAGCACAGACACACTTATACACATTTATTGGCAATCAGTCTCCAAGATCCCCCGAGGCAAGTGTTCTAACAAAATGCCCTTGAAATCTAATAAAAACTGGTAAATGAAAAGACAAGCGAAAAGACCTTTGGACTTAACACTCAGCAGGGTTGTTAGTAGGAAATAAAGCAACACACATACACATAGACAAACTGTAATACAGCACACTGCGGTCATTAGTGCAAGCTTCTGACCTTCTCGAGCCATCTGCTTGGTGTTACTATGTGGGTCGCAACTCTCTGCATGTCGCAGAGTGTCAGTGCATGTACTGTAGAGGTACCTTATGTCAGACTTAATATCCACTCAACAGAAAATTAAAAAACAGAACCTCACTGCCAGATAAGTTGTGGCCTTAGTGGTGCGAAAAGGGGCACTCAGTGGAGCAATGTTATTGAAAGAACAGATTATGAATTTAATGGGAGGGAGTCCCTAAAGAGATGACGTCAAGAGGTAGAAATTTGATGACTAATAAGTCACACTTATTCTTCTAAGGCACATACACAGCAGTGTATCACAAAGTTTAAGTTGCTCTCATTACTCTTTCTGTTTTCATTTGTTGTAAAAAAAAAAAAAAAATCCCATTTAAATACACGAGATGGATAGATCGCTTGTCGCTCGGCCCTGATTACTGCCAGACCTTTTGAATCAAGGAATCACTTAAATAAATGATAAAGTGAAGTAGGCTGAAAGATCTCAAAAAATAAGGCATAATGCCACAATCTAAAGAAACTCAAGGACAGATGGGAAACGGTCATTGACATCTATCAGTCTGGAAAGAGTTGCAAAGCTATTTCTAAGGCTTTGGGACTCCAGTGGAACACGGTGAGAGCCATTATTTACAAATGGAGAAAAGCTGGAACAGTGGTGAACGTTCCCAGGACTGGACGGTCTAACAAAATTACTCTAAGAGTGCATCGACGACTCATCCAGGAGGTCACAAAAGAGCCCAGAACAACATCTAAAGAACTGCACGCCTCACTTGTCTCAGTCAGAGTTCATGATTGAACAATAAGAAAGAGACTGGGCAAAAATGGCATCCACGGGAGAGTTCATGGGAGGCTCGTCTCACATATTTTCACATTTTGGGAAAACATTCTGTCAACGGACGACATCAAAGTAGTAAAACTAATAGCATTTAATGAAAAGAACATCATCCGAACAGTCAAACATGGTGGTGGTAGTGTGATGATCTGGGGATGGCTGGATGACCTGCTGTAAATGATGGAACCATGAAGTCTGCTCTCTGCTAGAAAGCCCTGAAGGAGTACGTCTGAAAAGAAAAAAAAAAAAAATTCATCCACAGGGATATCAAAGACTTACTGACAGTAATTATGTGTAGGGGATAATTAGATAGCTTGTTTTTCCCGTTAATAAATGAAATCATAATTTAAAACCTGATTATTATTTAAGTGCAACAAATGTGCAAAAAAACAAAGAAATCAGGAAGGGGGCAAATTCTTTTTCACGGCTCTGTAGACTGATAGATAGATAGATTTATAAGCACAGCAATGCATGTTCATTGTACTGAAGATTGAAGATTTGAAGCTGAAGCAATATAAAGTGCTGCAGCATTAGAACTCGAAACAGTAAGGGCAAAGGCATGTGAAACAATTTAAGTACCACCAAAGATATAAATTACTGTAAATCTGCATCTTTTGTCCCTCCCTCTGTCTCCATAGTGGCGAGAGTGGCTCTGGGAAAACAGAGGCATGCAAGCACATAGTGAGACACCTGACAGCCCGCTCCAGCGCCAAAGGCTTTATGCTGGAGCCCAGAATGAAACATGTAAGTTAGGACTTAGTTGTCTACAAGCTTTTCTTTTATTTTACACTTCAGTCAGTCAGCGGGTCGGGTGTCCTGCGGCCTGTCATAACTAAGGACCATGTGCTGCATGTGTGTGTGTGTGTGCTAAGCAGTCACGTATCATTTTTTATTCGCAACAGCAAAATGCTGCAATACTAATCCACTGACAAAATTAATGTTTGTGCGTTTTTCCTGATGCCTATGTCTCACTGTGCTTATTACTTCTTTTTCCTGCAGTCCCTTTGATAAAAAAAAAAAAAGCCCTCCAAAATAACATAGCACACAGCGAAGCAGTGCTCATAACTGTGAGCTACTGTTCCTCTGTCACTGTGGCAGGGGAAATAATAAATGTATGGATTAGCATACCATAGTACTGTAGTCTTTTCTTCTCTGCTTGATAGCTCTTCATTTGTCAGATAAACCATTTGCGCATTAATAAACTGTGTTTGATGGCATCATCAACACTTACAGCCTGAAGAGGGAATGTTAAAAAAAAATCACTGTAGAGTACTAATGATCACATGCCCTTAATAGGATATGTTCTTGTGAATCTGGAGAGGCTACAGCTAAGACTGCTAAGAAGCTAAGAAGACAGCTAAGAAGAGATAAGACAGACATAAAATATATATACTGAAGTTTTTTTTTGTTTGTTTTTTTACTGAAACAAAAGCTTCTTAGCAGGTTCAGAATTTAAGTGTCCTGAAAGGTGAAAGCCATTTAGGTCTTCACATGGTGTATCTCAGATTCTTGTTGTGCTTTCAGTTGCTGTGGTTCATATTTGTTCAAGGCGTTTAAAACGTGATGCACCTGCGCTGCCAGTTAGTCTGTCAGTCATGAAACTATGTGTAACAAAACAGCATGTAGCCTGGGAGTGCTGTGTTTGGATGAAGTCATCCTTATGCAGTTAATATCTGGGTCAGCTTGCTCTTATAATTCTGGGAGGCATGCTGTTTTGAGTGCTCAAATAATGGATGTACACTGACATCTAGTGGTAGAAAGTGTAATCAGGGCTCCATTTTTGCAATGAAAGATGCTTTAAATAAGTAATAGAAATACATAGATAATAAAGGAATTCTAAGAGACCATAATGTCATATGATTGATGGGAAATGCAGGTCAACTGTGTACTGGAAGCCTTTGGCCACGCTAAGACCCAGAGGAACGGCAACTCAAGCCGCTTTATCAAGCTGCTGACGATCCAATACTGTGATAAGAGGAGGACACCAATCAGAGGTAACCTGCATTTCATGTAACCATAGCGCTGGATGTGACTCGGTTGCACGTATCAAAACAAAGAACTTCAATCAGAATGCCTCTGTTCTGATTGGATTTACACAAAATAAAAAATATACACCATTTTTGTTTCACACATTTATTCTTGAATATTAAAATTATTGTCAGAATAACAGAGTAAATTTCCATTGTTTTCACATTCTCACCCACTGTGATTGTGATTAAGATACTCTACTATTAAATCTGCTTTCTTCAAGATCAGTTGCACACCAGCAGAGGGCAGCAAAATCCCATATGTCTGTTTCTTTTTATGTGAATCACCTTTTTTTTCCTTTTACTCCAGTTTATGAAGACTGGTCTTTCAGTAGTGGCCACAGATTTACATTTTTCATAACTGCCATTGTTAAAGTGTGATTTGCACTCCCCTGTTACTGAATTATGAACACATTTTAATGTTTAAGCCCATGTATACACCTATATGCTGGAGAAGTCCCGTCTAGTCCACCTGCCTGCTCAACAACACAGCTTCAAAATCTTCTATTTGATGGCTGAGGGCCTTTCAGCTGAGGAGAAGAGTGCACTTTACCTCAACAATGTCCTGGCTCATAGGTATGCGGCTGTCATGGGCTTTATATGTTTTATATTAATATTTGATTAACTCAGTTGTAAAAATGACTGTCGGTTATGTTGCTGCTAAAAGTTTAGATCTCACAAGCTACAGTTCACACAAGCCTTGATATAATGCACGCATATATGGTGTCCTGTCCACAAAGATAATATGTGTCACTTATTAAAAAATAGCTTTATTTTATGCGTATCCTTCACTATAGGCTGTGTTTTTCTGTCCGTACTGCAGGTATATTAGCGGAAGACTTCCAGGGGAGAACCCTCCAGTAGCTACAGCCTCTACCCAGAGTAGAGAACATCTTGCGGCAGTCAAACAAGCCCTGCGAGCCCTCGCCTTCAACAAGCAGGTATTGATTTGCACAGCTGCACAGCACGGTGTTGAGCCAAAGGTTACTGACAGCAGGGAGAAATAAACGTGGTCATGTCACAGGCCTTGAAGTCACAAGCCACACAGGTCACTGATGAGGTATTACATCAGATTTTCTTTTTCTGAGATTGCAGCTGTCTGAAACCAGGCGATGAAACTCCAGGGGTTTTAGGCGGACCTACAACTGTAGGCTGAACCTTCTGGTTTGTCAGACTTTGCGAGTACAATTAACTGTCTGGCTTTGGTTCATCTGTAAGGTGAAATATTTCAAACAGACATCCCATTATTCCTGTTAAATAATGACAAAGATACAGGTAGCTTCTCTTGATTGCATGAAATAATGAATTGGGGGATAAAGAGGGCTACCAAGCACCCAGAATTAGTGTATTCGCAATTAAATTCCTTGAAAAATTTCATGAAGCGTCTGTCTACAGAAAGCATGAAATGTACGTGACCAAACATACCCCATCCGGTCGTAGCAGATGGCTGCCCCTCCCTGAGCCTGTATCTGACGGAGATTTCTTCTTGTTAAAAATGAAGTTTTTCCTTTCCACCTTTGCAAGCTGCCTGTTAATACAGGGTCATTGGGGTTTTCTATTGTGGGGTCTTTGCCTCACAGTATCAAGCACCTTGAGATGACTGTTGTTGTGATTTGGCGCTATATAAATAAACCTGGATTGAATAGAATTGAATAGTTGAGGAGACATTGATTTATGCTTACAGAGTGCATGCAGTGTTCACTGGTACAGTCCGTCCTGTCCACCACCAGCTGTGCTCCCAGCCCATTATCAGGTTCTATACTTAGATTCCAGTCAGCATCTATCAGCACTGAGTGACCATCATCTCACCTTTTAATCCAGTAGCAGTCAGTATACACAGACAAGGCATAAGGGACAGAGGGATAGAGCAATAGATAGTGGTATTATCAGAGGGCATTACTGTCCACTGGATAAGCGAAGGACCAAGGGACAGAAGAAGGGGTGGGGTAGTAGGAGGGAAGTGATAGACCACCCATTGGTCTCTGTCTAAGCTCTCATCAGGGGATGGCTCCCAGTCCAGAACCAAAGGTCAACTGTCATTAATGCTCCCCGCAGCGCCTTTTCTCTCCCCTGCTCTCTTTCTTCTGCTCCCTACGCGGAAGGGTCTCTCCACGTATAGAGTGTCAGACAGAGACTAATGCTTGTTTATCTCAGAGATATCAGCTCCAATATCCTGCCTGGAAAGAGTACACTCGCAGACATATTCGCATGTACACAAGCACACATCCTCAAACTCAGACATCCCCCTCTCAGAGATTCAGTGCATTGTTTAATGGGGTATTCCATTAAGCGTCCTCTACTCAAGGGCACAGAGGAAGAGAGGGTGTGACAGAGGAAGAGAAGCAGGTGAATCGAGTTAGGACTGGTGAATCAAAACTGTTGAGTTTTCTGATATTCGTGCTGTTTATTTGTTTTTTGCATTTTGCTTTTTAGCAAAAAAAGAGACAAAGATAATGAAAACATATCAAATATCACCCATACTCTAAGCTCTATCATTCCTGCTAAAAAAAAAAAAAAGAAAGTAATAAACATTTTTTTAAAAAAGCAAAATTATTACAAAACTCCAGGATTCCATTCCAAATCACAACCACACATGTTCTAGTACGTTTAAATTAAATTAAAATAAAAAACATTTTAAAATGAAAGTGGTTTCCATTAAGGCAAGTGCTTCAGGAACAACCTCACTGTGTACTAACATGCCTGTAAACACATATCTATACATGACTATACATGCACACTCAGTATCTGTTGGCGTAAACAGGAATCGCACGTTGCTTGCTTATATAATACTCTAAAGAAGTGGAACAGAAAGTAAAAGCAGATATTTCTTTGCTTGGAGGGACGATCATGTGATCACATGAGTACGAGGTGAGCAGTGGTAAAGGAGTGCTCACGCGAGACAGACGGAATTAAAGTGTTTCTTGGCTTTAGCTTTGTAACGTGATTCAATGCGGTGTTCTGTCACATCAACATACACTGTCAGATCGGCATACATGTAGCACAAAGTGAAAGCTATATTTGTCAGATAACCATACGCTGTGAGACCAGCAGTAACCCTAACCCTAAGCATACATCAGTAAAATAAACATCTTTTACTTACCGTTTATCATCTGTATGCTGAACTGACAGCTCCTATTGACATGGTGGAATTATTGTACAATGTGCAATGTATGCGCAATGTATATTCACTTTGATTTGCATGCTGAAATGACTGAACACTGGAAGTGAATGTAGGTGTTTTGCATCATTTCCAAAATCTCTATGCTCCAGTCAAAAGACAATCAGCAGCATTTTTCAAAGTCAGAGAGTGATTTAGGGCTCCTTATCAGTGTAAATTCATCTCATAACTGTAGCAAGAGGTGGATGCTTTAAATCTAAAATACGTTGGTATTGCCCTCAGGCTGGACGGGTAGACGTTTAAACTTTTGGAAACAATGGTGCACTGACAGTTTGTGTTCTTCGCTCATTTGTCACACAGACGTCAACCTTGATTACAAATGCTTACTTCAGGGAAAATGACAGGAATTGCTAACCTTCTTTGCTATGCTGCTAGATCGCTATCCAGTCAAATTCTATATTTTATCATACTACAACTGCCTACATGTATAAATGGTCATGTGATATGCATTTTTCAGGCGTTTCGTTAAGGATAGAGATTATTTTTTAACTGGTGATGACATGCTGATCTGACAAGAGATTGTTTTGTGTTTTAAAATGAGTGTGGTGTGCAGCATGAAACAGCCAGTTGGAAGTGGGGCTAAAGCTAGAGGATACACAGCACATGCATAACAGGATGTGCGCTTAATGTAAAGGCAGTGTTTTTAAGCTGTTAATTTAAGCATACATTAAAATAAAAAACTAGCACGTTTATTCCAGACCATCTTCACCGCCAGGGATCAAGGTAATGAGCGAACCTGGCCACTGAATTATAAAAGTGAGATTAATTGGAGGTCTGTGGCAAAGAGGACTGAACTTAATAAGGCTTTGGCTCCACGGGCTTGTTAGAAGGATCACTAAGATCATGAAGTTGACATCAAGATAAATATCGAATAAAGACTCATGTCCCTCTAAACAAGGTTGGACTTACATTGTGAACGATTTGCTAACCGTTTCATACCGGTCCATTTTTAATTAGTAGTTAAAGAATCATAGTTAATATCATATTCTCTCAACTTTCTCCTGTCTTGCTCTCTCTCTCTCTCTCTGCTAGGAGGTTGACTCAGTATTTATGCTGCTGTCTGCTGTGCTCCATATCGGGGACCTGCGTTTCACAGCACTGACAGATGCTGATACAGCCTTCCCTTCCGACCTGCAGCTGCTGGAGAGAGGTCAGTGCTTATGCCGCCACCAGGGCCACATTTCCACCCTTGGAGGAGGTGGAACTAGGCAATGGAGGAGGGGTGGATCTCACTAACTCATTCTATTTACCTTGCTGTCAAAGCGCCTCCCTCATCCTCCCTTAGAGTAGTCTTCTTGGCAGCTTGCCAGCAGTAGCTGAAGGCCAGGCAGTTACCTGTTTGGTATCCACACTGAAAACAAAATGTACATGTACAGATTTCTCCGTCATCAGGGACATCTTTTTTTTATTTCCTGTCTCTCATACTTATTAGCTCATTATGCAGCTAGCACATGCGTGATGTAAACAAATCACATCAGCACCTTATCGGGAAGGAGACACTGTTACCTTGGAGATGTATTGCTACGGCTAGTGATGTCAGCGAAGGGTTGCTGTCACCTGTTTTTGCTGCTTGTTCATGGGTTCTGCTCAGAAATCCAATGATGACTAATTTCTGCCAGCTTCAGTTATCAGTTAAACGGGAATCAGCTTTAGCAGAGTTCAGGCTGTTATGCTGTCAGCGTGATATCATCATCAGAGCAGTGGGTTCTGGGATGTTATCATCCCTATCTTTCTGATGCTAAGTTAATGTTTAATGGTGTTATTTTGATGGTTTTTTTTAACCTGTCACTGTGTCACTGTCATTTACTCTGCCTCCCCTCGCTCCCTCTCTCTTTTTCTTCCTTGCAATAGTTGCTGGATTGTTGCAGGTGTCCTCCAGTGACTTAAGCACCGCCCTCACCTCTGACGTTCAGTATTTCAAAGGTATTGCTTTATCAGCCTTTTCTTGTTCATGATTCATGTTATTTTCATCAAACCTTTCAGTGAGCCCTGGTGCCGTATGGATAAGGGGCATTGTCATGCTTGAAGAGACCACTTTCATCGGGATGGAAATGCTTCCGAGCACGATGAAATAATCACCCAGAATAGCTTTACTATGGCTTTACAATGGTCCTTCCCCCAAAGGGGGACCATGCTTGGGAAATACCCCTTACAGCATATCCCTTATTGTAGGGGTCAAATTTGAAGGGTTTTCTGTTAATATGTGAAATATCTGTATATCTCTAATATCCTGGGAATGTCTTTGGAGCCCTCAAGAGAGAGTGCTTAGAGGGATAGGTCCTTCTGCAGCAAGAAGTATGGGTGTCAAACTCCAGCCCTCGAGGGCCAGTGTCCTGCAGGTTTTAGATGTGTCCTTGATCCAACACAGCTGATTTAAATGGATAAATTACCTCCTCAACATGTCTTGAAGTTCTCCAGAAGCCTGGTAATGAACTAATCATTTGATTCAGGTGTGTTGACCCAGGGTGATATCTAAAACCTGCAGGACACCGGCCCTCGAGGCCTGGAGTTGGACACCCCTCTCCTAAGGAGATTTAACCTTTTAAAGAAAGAAAAGTATAAAAAAATAAAATCAAGCTTACTACGACTGTGCGATAAACCCATCAGTTGAATACCAGAAACTGTATTTCGTGCCCTCTGTGCAGGTGATGTGATCACTCGGCGCCACACAGTAGAGATGTCAGAGCAGTACAGGGACCAGCTTGCCAAAGCCATCTATGGGCGCCTCTTCAGTTATCTGGTCAACAATATCAACGACTACCTTCAGGGACAAGATGACACCATCAGGTATACTTGTGTGCGGTGTCTGTGTCTAGATGTGTTTCCACGGCACACCACAATAAAAACCTTTGAAAGGACAGATTTCCAAAAGCAATCACTCATTTGGGTAAACTGGAGTGACTAACACTAATACTGTAAAGTAATCCTTAGTTTAGAGCAGAGATAAACATTTAAATAAACTGAAATCCGTGGATTGAACAACAGGGTAAAGATGGAGGACACACCCAAGGCTTTTTCTTTTAATGGAGGGTTCAAACACACAAAAAACAACTTACATTCACACACACCCAGGTGAAGGACATAGGATCCTTGGTGTTGTTGATGTTGTGAAGTCTTATCACACTCTGATAACCTGCTCTAGATCTTCTGGAATGTGTTTGTGAGCTGCCTTGTTTACACACCAGCCACAGAATGTAATAAATTTGTCAACCACACACTCGTGGCACACCCCCTTCAGATTTTATTGCACACACATGCGTATACACGCACACACACACGCACGCGCGCACACACACTAGAAGGAAATGTCTCGTTAGTGACATAAGCAACACTTTTCTCATGTTGACTCAGGAAAAATAAAAGTGGCTATTTAATAAGTAACATTCATTTCTTTGTTCCAGTGATCCTGCTTGGGAGATTGGGATCCTGGACATATTTGGGTTTGAAGAATTTCAGAAGAATGGATTTGAGCAGGTGGGACAGTGCTTTCTGTTTTAAAATTGAGCCAAAAAACCAGAACATCGCTATTATGTTCCCCCGTCCATTTACGCTGTGTCATTATTCCGCCTAATCGAGCCAAATGCATCCCCCTGTGTCCGTCCTCCGCTATTGAAATATCTCTGAATGGTACTGTATGTGATCCTAATCAAATTTTTAAAATATTTGGAGTTCTTATCTGTTTTAGCCCGGACATTTTTGTCTATAATTGTAATGAATGTGGTGAGGTCTGAGGCTGACTGTGGCATGATTTTCATCTGTCCTCCAATGAACCGACGGCTGACACAGTGTCTGTCTCTGTGCAACATGTTAGTGTAATAGGCAGCCTCAAACCACCGTGTGTGTGTGTGTGTGTGTGTGAGGAATAGAAAATCTGTTTTTAATAAAATACAACTTTATATATTTGTCATTACTTGTCAGTACAGGCTATTGAATCAAGTTAAGCTTAGTCCAGAATAGTTGATCCCATTTATTTTTTATTTTTGCACTCAGATATGGCAACGTTAGTAACAGGCGGTATCATTATTGCTCACTACCAGAAACAAATAATTCCATATTTACGTAAGTGCATGACTTTTAGTTTTGGTTCATGAGTAGAGTTTATATTTAATATTAAGAAGTCTATCTATGAAGACAAGCAGATTTGCTTAATGTGTAACAGTGGTGTCCCTGAAACTGTCACGCAAACTACTCCTTTTTGAAATAGGGTTATGAAAGTCCTGCATCTCATGTTTGAGACATTACTATAATATTTATTTTTAATTTTTAAATGTATCTAATGTATTGTGGTTCCTGTAGTATAGTAGTTAACACAAGGTTGCTACAGAAATGCCCTTTGAGACTGTGTCAGGAAACATATCTGGTTTAAAATTCAGCCAAATGAAACACGTGGAGCTACCTGCTGTGGCAAGGAAGTTTTGATATGCACGTTTGTATATATACATACATTTGCATACACGGGCTGCTCAGCATGTCTGCCATCTTTGGTTCTATAGATTGTGAGCTCTCCAAAGTGCAACATGTGCAGCTGTATACAGCTCACCTGTTATGGGCTGTAAATCTGTCATGTCCTCATCAAGCATGCACTGTTAATAGACTACTCAGTTGTAAGATCAGCAGGGATCAGACAGACAAGACAAGTTTCTCTCTGTGTGTGTGTGTGTGTGTGTGTGTGTGTGTGTGTGTGTGTGTGTGTGTGTGTGTGTGTGTCACTAAGATAACAGTGGCCTAATCCATCTTGATTTTTTTCCAGTCCAAATGGAGGTGAGGGATTAATTCACCTTTCCTATTTAAGTCATGGAAAGTGCCAGAAGAGAAAAGAGAATAACAGGATAAGAAAATGAAAAAAAAAAAAGATAGCGAGAGGAAAAACTACTGTGTGTCTGGAACTGCGTGCTTTCTTTC
>VUQG01031318.1:9466-19654 GCA_015106755.1 Etia nguti | reverse complement strand
TTTCATCAGACACTAAACCTACAGAAGAGGGAAGAGGAGGGGCAAGTTCCGGATAAACACAATGACCTCGTACAGTAGACATGGCACTTCAGTGACAAACAAGCTCTGACATGTTTGTACACACATGTGCACACGTATGCAGCAATGTAACCGAGCACGCTCCACATGCGCACAAGGACCGGGGTCATTAGAACTTGTTAATTAGAACTGTGTTTGTCAGGGATGTGTTGTACCTGCTCAGCACTTTGCTAATGAGCTAACTCAATCAACCACCTGCTGGGGCTAAGCTGTTAATGGACTAAACTAGCTTGGAGTAAAAGAATAGACTGAAGAAAAATGAGACTCTGTCTGCCTGCACCATAAAAAAATATATTACGACTGTTAGTTAATGATTACCATGCATTCAGCAAATCAGATTTTATCCTAATATCCTATAATTATTGTGATATTTTACTTCTGCTCTATTGGAGCAGTTTCTGCCTTGGAGTAGTCCTGTTATAGTACACTGCCAACCTAGAAAAACTATAGAAGGGAGAGTTGATGTGACACTTTGCACTGCAGGTTGACCACTCTATCCTGCTTCTCATTACTCCTATTAAAAGGGGAAGCTATGACAGTATGTAGCTGGCCCTGAGTGCCTTTGAGTGGTCTGTGCTTATTGAAATTGCGGCTGTGGCAGTGAGTGCTGCTCGGACTTTAACTGCATTTGTTATTGAATTTACGATGCTATGGATATGTCTCTGGTTACTCTTCTGCCAGTACTAGTGCTCCTATTAACAGTAGCCATCAATAGGGCACACGTGATTTGCATCTGCAGTGCTTCTATTAGATATGACAGTTGCATTGTTCAGGAATACGGTCGCATCATAATCGTGCTCAGTAAGCTCAACCAAGACCTGCATATAATTAGTTTTAAACCTGTTTTATAGACTTATGTTTCACAACCTCTTTCAATCGTTTTTTTGTTTTTGTTTTTTTTTTGTCATGTGTTTACAATAAACTGCAAAGTGTTTTTATTTTCTGGGATTCCTGGGAAAATTCATTTTCAGTTTTCCCAGGAATTCTGGGAATTAAACATGTTTCTTTTTAATAATTTCGGCTAAACTCTTGGCATTTAAAGCAGCAGTAATACAACACGGAGAATTGGGCCTGCACGTGTTCACAATGACATTTTCTATGTATTATTCTGATCATTATTAAGGCAAAAAGACAATAAATGTCAGTCAACATTTATAATAAATGGAAACTACATTCACATCCAGCATGCTGCATGAACTAAGTAATATGGCCACTCTACAGGTGCAAAGTAGACTACCTGCTATAATAACAAAGCAATAAATAATAGCCTAGTAAAATCAATGAACACTCACTTGAAGTTAGCAGAGATAATATTAGGACAGGACAGACTTATCTATTTCTCTTTGTTTTATAACAGAGTAGTGAATCTTTGAGCATATAAAAATGTATTGTGGTGTTACCAAAATATAACTATAATATATAAATCAGATGGTACTGGTACTGAGTTTCCCTGATTAAAGCAAAAATGAACTTGCAACAATTGGCATCATTTCTTTTAGTCACATTTGTTCATTTTGCACTCACGTTTTCTTCTTCTTCTGGATGTGTGCATAAACAAAGCCACACTATACAAAATGTGTTACCATGGAAATGCAATCCCACAGCGTCAACTCAGAAGTTGGAACATGCTTGTGCTACTGACCCAAAATGCTTTGTATTCATTAACAGACTGCATTTTTTAATAAATAGCACCCAAGTTAATTTCTTTCTGTCTTTACATTTCCCAGGAACTGGGGAAATGATCTTGCTAGGATTTCCCAGGAATCCCATTTTCTGGCATTAAACCCTAGTCTACACCATGCCCAAGGTGTCGGACATTTATAATAGTTTACTGGTCAGCTGTTACAAGAGAAGTCAACTCATTTATGCCCCTGACAGCCGATTGTGTCCAGCATTGTATCTGAGCATTTTTGTTCTTTAAACATAAGCATTCAGCAGCATCTCTCTGATGAACTTCAGCCATGCGTGCTGAAGAGTGTTTACATGCTGGTGTGTGTCTGTGCTCTGTGCATTCCAGCTGTGTGTGAACATGACCAATGAGCGGCTGAGGCAGTACGTCTCTGAGGTGCTATTCCAGCAGGAGCAGGCTGAGTGTCTGCAGGAGGGCATCGTCATGGAGAACGCCCGCTCTCCCAGAAACCACCCAGCCATTCTGGACTTCTTTTTTCAGGTACTGTATGCTTCTAGTTTGGACCAGTCCAGTCCAGTTTGGTCTGACATTATGTAATGCAACAGTCCCACCCACAGCTTTGACCTAACTTTTGGAATCACATAGTAAAATGTACACATTTCTTTACTTATTCACAGTTTTATTTAAAATTAGAATAATGTACACAGTTAAAGTCTTGACGTTTTAATTGAGACAAAAGGCAAAAACATAACATGTTCAAAAAAAGTCTAGCGGTATATAAACATAACTGCTAATGCTCCTCTAAACCCACTTTCTGCCTCCGTCGGAGAAATCTCTACAGGAAATAATATCACTGAATCTCCTTTATGTCACACAAAAAATGTACCCTATGTGGCTCTCTGGAAGTGTCACAAAATATGGATTACTGTTATTGCTTAGTGCTTGTAAATATCGCCTACATAAATGATAATGAACATCTGTTTGTTCCTCCTCCAGAAGCCCCAGGGGCTGTTGTGCGTGTTAGATGAGGAGAGCCAGAGCCTGCGGCCATTAGAGCAGACCTTGTACAAGAGGCTCTCTGCCCAGTTGGATTCCAACCAAATTCATGGGCTGTCTCTCACTACCAAGGATGGCAATGGGAACCCCCCACCGAAAGACCAAGGCCCAGCCTTTATTGTCAGCCACTATGCAGGACAGGTCCGTGTGTGTATGATGATTTTATTTCAGTAGATTTTGCAAAGGATTAATAAGGATGAAGTGAGGGCAGCTATAAAGAGCATGAATGTTAGAAACACAGTCAGTCCAGATGACAGATTTGTGGAGATGTGGCGATATCTAGGATGTCTTTTGACCACATTGTTTTATACAGTGAGAGGAGATTGAGAGTGAGAGGATGCCTGAGGAAGACGTGTGTGAGAAGAAGAAATGTACTGGTGTCAATTTTCAAGCATAAGGGTGATGTGCAGAATTTACAGAGGGATAGAGGTGATGACTCATACCAAGAAATAGGAAAGAGTTGTTGAAGCTAGGTGAAGATGAGAGATGATGATCACTGAGCAGCAGTATGGCTTCACGCCAAGAAAGAGCACTATAGATGTGGTGTTTGTTTTAAGAGTGTTGAAGGAGACGTATAGAGAATGGCTTTGTGAATCTAGAGAAAGCATGTGAAAGAGTGCCAAGTGAGAAACTGTATTACTGCATGACTGCAAGTATGTAAGGGTGGTGCAGGACATGTATGAGGACAGCCATAAAGTGGTATGGTGTGCAGTAGTAGTGACAGATGGGTTTAAGATGGGGGTGGGATTACATGAGGGATCGGCATTGAGCCCCTCGTTGTTTGCGATGGTGATGGACAGGCTGACAGATGAGGTCGTGCGGGAGCGTGGACTGCGATGTTTGCAGACAACATTGTGATCTGTGCTGAGAGTGGGGAGCAGATGGAAGAGAGACTTAAGGTGAAAGTATGCTCTGGAGAGAAGAGGAATAGAAGTTAACAGAAGCAAGACAGAACACGTGTGAATGAGAGGGAGGCAGGTGTAACAGTGAGCAAGCAAGGAGAGAGGTAGTGAGGAGTTTCAGTACCTGGAGTCAACCATCCAAAGCAACAGCCAGTACACAAGAGAGCTAATGAAGAGAGCGCAGATAGGGTGGAGATGACTGAGATGAGTTTTAGGAGTGATTTGTGACATAAAGATGGCAACAAGAGTGAAAGGTTAGGTTTACAAGTTGGTAGCGAGACCAGCTCAGTTCTCATCATGTACGATTTGGAGATGGTGGCACTGAAAAAAAGACAGGAGGCCAAGCTGGAAACGGTAAATGTTAGAAACGAGTACATCGATAGAAGTTAGAGAGGCAAGGCGGAGATGGTTTGGACATGTGCAGGGGAGGGATGGTGGTTTTATTGGACCACACAGAAGGTTCATGGATGCAATGAAGGAGGATTGATCTGATAGGAGGAGAATGCTAGAAAAAGGGTGAGATGGAGGCAGATGATCCACTATGGCGACCTCTAAAGGACCAGCCAGAGAAGTCACTGGGCCTGTTTGTATTGCATCTGTATCTGTGGCTCATAGCACATTTGTGACATATGAACTGACCTTCTATAATAGAATAAATATAATGGAATATTTTGTAATATGAGGTAAGTAGTTAGTTTATGATTTGTATTTGGGGTTTTTTCTTCCAGATTTCATACAACCTCACAGGATCGCTCACAAAAAACAAGGACTCTCTTCCTCAGAATCTCCTGTTTACGATTAAGTGTAAGTACCCAATGAGTAACACACATATGTGCACATTGTGGCGTCAGCACGCGCTTCATTACAAAGATGTACTCTTGTGTAAACAAACAGCACACAAAACAGCCCGTTTTCCAAGTGTGGTTGTGTTTTTACATGTGCGTTTCATCGACTGTGCAGCAGACAGCACCGTCTGTGTGTATATTGTCTATAGAAAGTGCCAGATGTGAGGTGTTGTGGTTAGCTGGACACAGGGACTCGTTGTGTGACTGCCAGGCTAGCCTCGCGTCCAGAAGCCTAATTGCTATAATTTCCATGATGAGGCTAATCTTCTAAAGGCCAGCCCATCTCTCAGACTTGGCTGTTATCCCTCCGTCTGACAGGTCGATGCATCGCTGCCTTTCATCCACACCGAGACATAAACAATGTGTTTTTTTTTCTTTTAGGTGGCATCCCCTCTTCAGTTTTCGTTTAAGGCTTGAAGTTAATAGGACCAAAGTGCCTGCTATGTGCATTATTACATGAAACTGTAGGCAGTGGATATAGGATGAAGATGATCTATGTTTTTATAATCAGTTAACCTGAGAAGTGAAGATTAATTCCTTGTTTTTCCTCACTGCTGCTGTAGAGAGCTCTTTAGGTTTGTGGTTCTTATTGCTCTTTGACTCAAAACCAAAACAGTGTGCCCAAAATGTTAGTAGTGTAGTTCAGTATTCTGAGTCCATGTAGCTTATCTTCATTTTTGAAACAAATCATCAACTGAAAGAATAAGTGAATGTTTGTAACAGCATTTTAAAGGTGGAAATTATGACTTTTCACATATAATTGTGTGCTTAAAATTGAATTGGGTATTGAAAAAAAGTTACATCATGTCCAACTTGCTTTTTCTGTTAATATGGATACATATTTGGTAGGCTGATTAAGCTAATTTAGGATCTGTGTCCATGCAAGTGTTTGCACACAACGACGCTGTATGAATTATTATTATCTTCACTTGTTTGTAATTCTGCAGAATGCTCAGACATGTTTTGCAGTATACTGTTTCATGTTTCTGGCTAGCCATTCACTTAACCTTTGTTTGCTCTTCACAGAAGCACTCACTTAAGGGTTTAGCCCCTCTTAGTGGGGGCAACAGCTCTTGTTCTTGTAATTTTACATGCACTATACCACGGTTTGGAAAACAGAAGCACAGCAGTGCTGAAAAAGGTTACTCATGAAATGTAATAGGCTATAAATTGCTAGTTATGCTGCTAAAATTGCAAAACGTTATATTTTTATTTTAATTAGTTTTTCAAAGTTGACAGCAAAGTATAAAAGTCAAAGTGGTTAACAATCTTTATACTTTACAGCAGCATTAGAGTTATGGTTTGCTTTCAGAAAGAAAATCTTGAATTTTCAGCACTGCCGGGTGTTCATGTGCTACGACATGATCATCTGCCCCTGCGGCAGCCATGGCAGTCTCAGGTAACTTAGGGCAATGTGCACTTATTTGTTTGGCAGAGAAGAGGCAGTGTAAATTCAAACAAGAGAACCAATAAAAAACAAGAGTCGAGATTTAAGTGCAAACTGCCAAGTGAATGAAGTCTACCTAGATATAGTGACAGCTCCTGTTAAGCTACCCCAACCCTTGATAATGTGTCAATAAATGTGATAAAATGGGTATATTTTTTTAATTTAGCATGTGAGCTTTTTTACAAAAAATGATACATTTGAATATAATCATCACCACTTGGCTAGTGATTGTAATTTAAAGCTGAAGTGTTTACATGAACTCTGTCATTTTACGCTTAAAATGAATCCAAAAAAGGAATCCTGACATCTGTTTTGTGTCACCAACTGCTTTGATTTATATTTTTCTTTAAAACAAGTGACAAAACCTTTTAGTTAAGAACAAAAAACAGTTTCCAGATTGTTCTTTCAAAATAGATTATTGATCGAGACAAAGCTACATGGGTTATTCAGATGGTCGAGGTGATTGCCGTGAATGAAAAGGCAATCAGCTTGGAGCTTTTAGTAGTTAAGTCCTGAAATGAGTCTTGTTTTTTATTTGCTTAACTGCACCTACCTGCCACCATCCTTTACCACCTCTCCCTCGCTCTCTCTTTCCTTTTTTCTGTGTCTTTCTCAGCCTTTCAGATTAGAGCCACACACCCACGTTCACACACATGTTGTTTGGCTTTCTGAATGAGCTCATTGTTGTTGTGGACCGCTCCACGTGTTATAGAGTGACATGGTCCACCCCCTCTTGTTGCCTAACTGATTGTTGTTTACATGCAGACTAATTTTATGCGTCCTCCCTGCTTACACTCCTCCACTGATTTTTCTCTCCATCCTTGTTCTTTCTTTCTTTCTTTCTTTCTTTCTTTCTTTCTTTCTCACCTCTCCATATTCTCTTCCACCCACTTTTTCCACCAATGCTGTTGCTTCTCTTACCCTTATGTTTTCCTCCCTCTCTGCATGTATGTGCTTTGTGCCCGGCAGCCAGTGAGAGTGTGTTGCTGCAGCAGCTCTTCCAGTCCAAGCTGACTCAGACTGGTTCCTTGGTGCCAGCAGCCCGGAGCTGCATAGGGCTGAGGGGGCCTAAAGCTGCCTTGTTGCTCCACAGGATACCATCAGTCTCCCTTGTCAGTGCCAGCTCAATCCCCCAACAGCCCCGGAGGTACCATGATCTTACCAAGGTACGGTACCTTGCACACAGTGGGATGAGTCCACTACTGTGGTTACACCCTACGCTCAAGCCAATACACTGACATCTCTTCACCTTTATAGTATTTTTAGTGCATGACCACTAGATTTAAGTAAATAAAAATATAACATGGCCACTCCCATTTCAACTGCATATTATAATATAGGATTTGGTGACACGTTTACCTAGAAAGCTCTGCTGTAAAGTGACCACTGAAATCAATCGATGGAAAAACAGGGGTATTATTTTTCAGGAAAAAAAGAAAAGTCTAATTTAAGCTTCTTCCCACCACATGGCTATATATAAACATCTGGGAATTGGATTTGTTTGTACAGCCCTGCAAGAGATAAAAACTCCACAAGAATGTATACACGTGCACATGAATTGAGGGCATTAGTGTGCTTATACACTTTTCTCAAAACACAAAAAAGCACACCTAAAAACGATAGTGTCCCAAATCTCTTCGTTCAGCTGTTTTTCCCGCTTTATTTTATCTGTTTTAATGTTTTGAAAGTACAGTGTAGTGGTGCACATATGTGATTGCTGGTTGTATAACCTTCAGGAGACCCTGTCTGCTGTTTCTGTGGCTCATTAGCCATCTAGAGCAAAGGCTTATATAAGGCCCCTTTAACCTCACTGATCTGTCCCAGCAGCCTTATACGGTAACACTAGGCAATATTGTTTTGCTGCTCGGTGTATAAGCCTGTAAATATAACAGTAAATGCTGCTGGTCCTCTTCTTACATATGACGAATCATAACTGTGTCTGAATTCTAAATATGCTACATATTTAATGTGATTGCAAGAACCACACCAATTATCAAAGATATCAACGTGGTTTTATTAAGGCTGCAAAAATTTGATGATATGTGATGATAATGTTTCATATTCCTCTATGACCCCCTTCAAGAGGTTCATCTCTCTATCAAGTTCCTGTATTATCACTTCCTGCTTCCAGATCTTGAAGAAAAAAGGCTCCAGCTCCTTCCTCCAGCGACTAGAGCGTTGTGGACCCACCACAGTGGCAGTCCAGCTAAGGGTATGATCTCGTCCCGTTGCATAATTCTTCCAGTTGCAGAATCTTTTTTTTTTTTTTTTTTTAATTTGTGGCAATGGTTACCTCAAAGCATGTGAATGACATTTTACAGGAATAAAGCAAAGGAATTTATGTGAATCTTGTGAATTACTGTTCTTTTGCAACAATGCAAAACTAAGTTTAGAATTGGGTGCTGTGATTTCATAACTATATAAAGCAGCACAAATTTTCAGTTAGAGGAAAGCAGGGGAGAGCGGCTTCTTGGTGGTGACGCAAGAGGCCTAAAATGTGGTTGAGAGAAGCAGTACCTTTGGTTTGAATGAAACCAGTGTATTGCACAATCAGACTTGTGGACTTGTGGTCAACGAGTCCCTCTGGGAATGGCAGGGAAGGAGAGAGTGGGCTGAAGAATGATGCTGTACCAAGCCAAACATGAAGCCCTCCACATGAATGAATGAACAATGAACAAAAACCACTGTGTTCTGTGGGCACGTATCTGAGTGTGTGCATACGCATGTTTGGAGGGAAGACAGTTATGTGAATGCTGCTAGTGGCATCCAAAGATGAGGGGTGAGGTATTGAGCACTGGAACCTAAGGGTATGCAGCGCATAGACTGACGTCAGTTTGACGAATGGCAAAAACACAGATGTAAGTGTTTATGCGTCTATGTGACCTTGAATGGAGCATCTTTGAATTCAGGGATTGAAGAAAAGCTCTTTCTCGCGTTCTCCCTCACACACCCGTAGACAGAGCAAAGAGCTCTTTGTGCTTTTGTTTTCTCCAGAGACAAAAACACACCCCAAAATCAGACCACTTTGTCACAAACACATTGTAATTTTGCTCCAGTTTGTGCAGCACACACGTCAAACATCAAATGAAGTCAGACAATCCTTCCTTCCTCTCTAAGTTACTTAACATGTAAAAACAGCCACGGGGCTATTGTGATCGAATTGCTAAAAATGTGCAATTGAATGCATCTCCTCTGCTTTTTCATTTCTCTTCCAGAACACACTGTCAGAGTTGGTTAGCAAACTGCAGGCCTGCACTCCCCACTTTGTGGAGTGTGTGCGACCCAACTCCAGTTGTCAGCCAGACAATTTTGACAGGTTCCATGTGTCTACCCAGCTGCAGTACATCGGGGTGCTTGAGATGGTGCGCATGATCCGTTATGGTTACCCCGTGCGCCTGTCCTTTCCAGGCTTCCTCAGCAGGTCAGTGTTATAGCAGCAGATAAGAGTGCTGCAACTATCGAAACGTCTCCTCTTAATTTACTGTTTTCTCTCCGTATGCTGATTCACTTTATGACCACATCTTTCTCAGCTCTCAGTTGCTTCTTTTAGGGAAAGGTCTTAAATTTGACATATTATACTGCTTCTTTGTCTCTCTGACTCATCTCAGTTATACCGAACCATTCCCAGCAGGTCACTGCGACCTGTCCCTTTATCTGTTACACATCCATCAGGTGAAAGTAGGCTTAAAGATTCAGAGTAAATGACTCTGCCAATGAATGCATGGGCGTACACCATACAGCACTGCGAGTTCACAGGCAGACTGACATATTTGGATTGAAAAGTCACTGCAACCCTTATTGTTACGAGTGCAGTGTGACCCAGAATGTCTTTTTTTAGGTATAATGGGAGACCGTTGCTGCTAATGAATACCACAGACATTTCCCATGTCAGCGTGACACGCAGGCATTAACCAATTGTGCGTAAGGTCATTTTGTCCTGCGCTTGATGGTTATTTTTGACAGTTACTCCTCATCACCTGACTTCCCTTACTATCTGCTACTACCCCTTTTTTTCTTTTTTTTTTTAAACCGCTTTGCCTTCATGTGTTACTCATTGTACTTTTTTTGAGAAACAGAGAGAACAATGTGATTTTGACATTCCATTTCTCCTCTATTTCTCTATCTCGCTTCCTCGCCTTCAGTTTAGCTAATTGTCTCAGTCTTTTCTGTCTTCTGGTTCTGAGAACCAGTAAAATACTGAGAGGATTTACCTCTAAGTCCAACCACCTT
>VUQG01031309.1:0-20130 GCA_015106755.1 Etia nguti | reverse complement strand
GGTTTGGAAGCATATTTGGCAATGCTTCAACCTCTGCTTTGCGTTTGTGTGGGAGCCCCGTCAAAAACCTGTCCATTATGCTAGCAGTGTCCAAGGACTCTTTTTTTTTTTTTTTTTCATACCGTGCCCCGCCCCACACTTTGGGAACCACTGGTCAGGGGTGTCCAACTCCAAGCCTCAAGGGCTGGTTTCCTGCATCTTTTAGATGTGTCCTTGATCCAACACAGCTGATTTAAATGGCTAAATTACCTCCTCAACATGTCTTGAAGTTCTCCAGTGGCTTGAATCAACTAATCATTTGATTCAGGTGTGTTGACACAGGGTGATATCTAAAACCTGCAGGACACTGGCCCTTGAGGCCTGGAGTTGGACACCCCTGGTGTAGACAATGACAGGTGATGAACTAGAACCAACATATACCTCAAAGTGTTGTAGCACAAGCAGCAGGGAAAGAACTTCTTTTTCAATAGTACTGTAGTTTTGTTGGTGACTGTTAAATTTCTTTGAAAAGTAACCAATTCGGTGATCAATGCCCTGCTTGTCCTCCTGCAACAGCACCACCTCTAGTTTGAAAGAACATGTGAAATCAGGAGTGGAAAGGATCAGTGTGCTGCAGAGGAGAGCTTTAGTAGACTGAAATGCATTCTGGCATGTAGGCGACCACACAAATGGTTTTGATAGACTGGTGAGACTGGTGAGAGGTGCAACTACATCTGCAAAATTTTTGCAGAAGCCATGATAATACCCACGTCTAGTGCGAGGCACAGAGAAATCTAGGATAGCCTCAATTTTGGCCAGGAGGAAGCGCACCTGACCCTGACCTACCTGCTTCCCTAGATAAGTCACAGTGGCTCTACCAAAGTCACATTTGGCAAGATTCAGGGTAAGGGATGCCCCTTTTAACCATTAAAAAATTTCCCTGAGTATTTCAGTGCGTTCTGAATAGGCTACAATGTCATCTAGGTACACGTCACAATTTTTGACACCACCTAAGACAATGTGTATAAGGCGTTGGAATGTGGCAGGAGCATGTCAAAGGCCAAAAGGAATAACGGTGTATTGAAGAAAGTGATTGGGGTTGATGAAAGTGGAAATTTCTGATGCAAGTGGAGTGAGGGGAACTTGCCAATAACCATTTAATAAAACCAGTTTGGTGGCAAACTTTGCAGAGCCAACCCTATCAACAGTCAAGTCTTCCATTCAGGGGAGGGGATAGGAGTCGGGTTTTGTCACACTGTTAACTTTCGAAAATCTGTACAAAAACGTGGGGTTTCTCAACCTTTGGCACAAGGAGACATGGTGAACTCCATGCACTGGAACTTGGAACAGCTAGACCGTTTTCCAGCAAGTAAGAAACTTCTTGCCAAAAAGTGCACGTTTGGTAGGGTTCACCCAATAAGCGTGTTGTTTAATCAGAGGATGGTCACCTACATCTATGTCGTGTTCCAGGGCAGTGATGTGAGATGGAGTGTTGGCAAACAGGAAGGGTGATTTTCAATCACACAGCACACATCGTTCTTGGCAGAGTCATCCAAATGTTTTGGGTGGGATTTTAAATTGTCTAATATTTCTGAGTTTCTGGGTCAAGAGCAACCCTCGGCACAAACAAAAAGTAAGCCATCACTTTCTGGATTGTACGGAGACAGGGATGCTGGCACAACTACTTGGCACGGCCGATGGCACAGCGAGGGATGAAGAGGAGCTTTCACCTGTATTGCGAACGAAATAAGGCTTCATCAGGTTAACGTGACACACACAACGTTTTTTCCTACTGTCTAGGGTACCTACAACATAATCTGCGTCACTCAATTTCACTTGGACAGTGTAGGGCCCACAGAACTGGAGATAGGGTTTTCAAAACGGCCACTTGATGATGGGAACCAATCAGCAGCTGCCAGCTCTCCAATCAGAAGGAGGACCTGCAGAGACACTTAAAGGCACAGATATGGAACAAAATCGAGACACCTTGATTCAAAATATGGCCAGGGCCATAGCAAACACTGATGATTGAGAAGTCTGAAAACTCACAAAAACTAATTTATCAGATATTATACACTTGGCTTAAAAGGGTTAAAAAGAAAGGAAAGCACTGGGTGGCTCAGCAACAGCAAACAGCCTGAAAGATCGCAGAAGACAAAGTGTGTGATGGCTGAATTATTTTCATGGTTAAGAAAAATAACTTCAGCGCATCTAAACAAGTCAAGAACAATCTTGAGGAGGCAAATGTATCACTGTCAAAGTCTAACAATGAAGACATGTCCTCATGAATGGAAATACAGGGAGTTTGCAACAAGGTGCAAAAAATGAAAAAAGGAAAGACTTTGAACAACTAGAGGGTTCTGGAAAAAATTGTTTTTGGACAGATGAAACCAAGATGAGCTTGTACCAGAACGATGAAAAGAGAAGCACACGGTGAAGGAGAGAAACAGCTCATGATCTGAAGTACAATATCATCTGTCAAACATGGTGGAGGCAATTTTATGATATAAGCATGTATGGCTGCCAGTGGTACCAGGCCACTGGTGTTTATTGATGATGTTACTGCTGATAGAAGTATCAGGATGAACTGTGAAGTGTACAGGGCTATACTGCCTGCTCAGATTCAGCCAAATGCTCCAAAACCCATCAGACAGCAGCTGGTAGCACAAATGAATCATGACCCAAAGCATACTGCAAAAGCAGCCCAAGAGTTTCTCAAGGTAAAGAAATGGGATATTCTTCGATGGCCCCAATCAGTCACTTGATCTCATCCCAACAAAGCGTGTTTTTCATTTAGAGACCACAGAACACAGAGAGACCCACAAACAAGCAGCATTTTTTTCAAGCCTCTTAAAATGGACGCCATGTATAAAAGTGGCTGTCATTTACTAAACAGCTGATGCAATACTTTTGTTAGAGCCTTTAAATTAAAGCTGAAAATCTGCGTTTTAATCATACCTTGAAGACTGTTTAAAACTGACAGTAGCGGTGTGCAGAGGATAAATTACAAAAATGATGCCGTTGCTCAGATAGAACTTAGTATGACAAAACAGTTACAATACAGCTAGACCAACAAGATGAGCAGACATAACACAAAACTAATATTCACATTTAAAACAGAGTGTGTAGACTGCAGTGGAGGATAAAGGCTACAGCTGTATGCATAGCTACGCTGCGGTATATAGAGGCACCCTGGCTTTGGGTGAGGGCTAGTTTTAGCACAGAAGATGCTGTGAACATCTGCAGAGAGTCTGCGAGGAGCAATTTAAAACCGAACATGCCCCGCTGCATTTCTCCCACCATTGGACTGAAACATGACGGCAGTCAACACAATGGGACAGTGAAGGGCCTAATTATTGCCCCTATCATTTGCATAATTACAATGTTTTTTTCTAAAGCAGGGGCAGTATAGAAATTGTAAATTGTAGTGGACTAGCTGTCTTTCCTTAGTGGAAGTCATATTTAAATGGAGAGAGCCTTTTCTGCTAGCCAGGCAGCCAGGCAGCCAGGCTCAGGCAAGAGGTCCCAATCAGCCAGCCTCACAGACTGCTCATTCAATAGGATTTAAAAAGCCAACTGTGTGGAGAAATGAGAGTTTTGCCCCCCAAATCATATGGAATTACAGTGCTGGTTGCATATGGGGGGAGCCAGTGGAAGGCACAAAAGCCCACAGGAAGCAGCTATTTCTGTGTGTTTTATTAACCCAACCAAGCAATTTAATTCTTTTGTTCGGGGGAGTTCTACTTCATTGATTAACAAAAGCGGGGATATAATTTTTTCAGCCCCTTTTGAAAAGCCTGAAATGTCAAGCCTTTTAAAGGAGATTATTCTGCCTGTGTGCGATGAATAGAGCCCAGAGTAACCTTTTGTCTACAATTAAATATTCCAGCATAAATATAAAAGAAAATCAGAGATGGGGAAGATTGAGTCAGGAGAGATTGGAGAGGTAGATCCTCTGCCCGATAGTGGCAACAGCCTGGCTCTAATTAGATATGCCAGGCGGGCTGTGAGCAGTCACTCTCCACAGCACGCCGAGAGAAGAGGCAGCCTGAGAGAAGAGGACAGAGGAAACCTATCTGCTCATCTGTCTGTCCAGCGCCTTCCTCTGGGCATCCACAAGGTATTTCAGGAGACTTTGTTTTGTTTTGTTTTCCGACGTTATTTGTTTTCCCGACATCTTAGCAGCCAGAGAGGAAGAGTCTAAAAGGCAATGCCTTCTGGGAACTGCATAAGTAGATAGGACTGAATGGAAAAAAAAAGTTGTGAGATTGTTTGTGATTGTGAGGAATGATTAGGATGACAATAAGATACTTTAGGGACAAAGAGTGTTTTTTGTCACTCTGGAGGTAGACAGTGAGGCTGTCTGAAGGAGATGAAGAGGGATGATATTAAGTTTTGTATCCCTGCAGTGCTGCATTTGATTGTGTTTTGTGAGTTGCAGTTGGACTTGGCATTTGCATTGTGCACTTAGTAGGCTGCAGTGTACAAGGTGACCTGCATGCTTTGATAGGAAAGCCGTGTTTTTATTCCTTACGGAAACGTACATCTCGTGATAAAGTTTTGTCATTAGCTGATTAGAAGTTTGTGCAAACGATCAGATGCTTTCCTCTAAATCGCACAGTTGCATGTAGTTCTGCTGGTTCAATTTGTGCTAAGCCGGTGCTAGTTTCAGTCAGGTTATAACCTCCTGTCAGCAGATTATTTTCCTGTCCAATCATTTTCCGGAGTGACTTCATTAGAGCGACACCATTTCAGTAAGTAGGCGTGGTGCTCTTTCGTTTGGCTTTTTGGCATCATGTGGTCATACATGGGACACTTTTTGACACAATTTTCATTTCTTTTTTTAAAAAGCCATGTGTTTCCTCGATTTAACCTGATGCTTGATGTGTAAAGTTCTGCAGTTTGTCTTCATACAGGCGAATTACTTTGAAATGAAGTGCTTCTTTGATCTTTGAATCACTAGAAAATTGATTCTATCATCACTATAGAAAGGCGCTCAGAGGAATGTTTCAAACCTTTATTTTGACATTTATTTGAGGAATTTTTTTTAAAAACAAACAAACAAACAAAAAGAATATGACTAGTGGATTGTCTTTCATTTGAAAAAATTGCCACACAATTCTGAGATATGAAAAGCAGTATTTTTGAAGGTTTGTTGTTGGAGATAAAAAAGCTTCTTGTCCTCAGCTGCCATATATCTGAGTGCAAGGAGGAACACACTGGAGAGCCTTTCAGATACAAAAATCATGCAACAGTTTGCACAGTCAAACAGAAAGAAGGCTGTGCTTTAATGGCCTACACACAGTTGAGCAATTCAGTATTAATTACAACCGTGTGTTAAGTTTGTGGTGGTGCCCGTGGCGGTGACTCTGCCTGGAAAATAGATGCAACAGGCTCTCTAGGCCAGTCGAATGACTTGTGTTGTTATCGTTCTGTGTTACTGGTCTTTCCTCACTGTTTTAAATTCTCTAATCTTTAAGTTCTCTATGAAGGTGAAATATGTCTTTTTGCATCAAGCAAGTTGAGAATTTTCATCTTTTGTGTAAAAAGCTGCTTTTCTTCATCTGTTTTTCCAGTCAGGATGCCCCAGAAAGACATTGTGACTTTTTGCTTTTGTGACTTTTTGCTTTTTGGGAATGATGACAAACAAAATGATGACCATGACGAACGCAGTGTGAGTCACCAACACGTTCACAAATGATTATTCAAACAGTGTCTCACAGATTGTATAGTGGCAGAGCGCTAGCCTGGAATTAACTGGTGACATGTTGGTCCCAGCTGATGAACTCTCGAAATGAATTACCTTGTGTTTGAATGTGAGTCTGATAGATTTCAAAGAAAATCGTGTTTCTGTACCGAACGAAGCTTCGCCTCACCTGATGTGATGTTACGTCTTGTATTTCTGACACAACAGCAGTGCTTGAAAATGTGGTTTCTTAGAATAGCATCAAACAAAACCTGAGAAACACTGTCCTACTTTAGTTTCAATCCTTTAAATAGACATGCAAAGATCCATGTGGGCATACTGTCTCAGAATATTAACTATTATTAATATTCATTTTTTTGATGCAGGCATGTGGTTGGATAGTAAATACTGAATTCTGATGAATATAACAGTCTCCAATATTTAATACAGTTTGAGGTATGCATATCAGACAGTTGGCAAGATGTAGTTATTTTTATGGTAACATGAAAAGTCAACATTTTTTAACAGAAAGTTTTTGGATCCAGGCTGTTTGTAAAGCAGTCAGTTGTATCCACCAAATTCATTGAGGTTAACATAATTCAGCTATGTGTGTCTTGTTTCAAGTTATTTGTCTGATGTGTGGCCCCTCAATAACTACTTAACAATCAGCATGTTCACTGGAAAACAAAACAAAACATACTTTCCACCCCTGTTGTAACTTGTGCTGTATTCAGGGTATTTTTGGAATATTTGTTGTTTCCGATCTGTCCTGTTCACTCCATTGATCATCAACTCAGTGCAATGAACTTTTACGTATAAGAAACACAGGAAGCAGAGTAAAACATATTTGATTCCCTTTAAGTATGATTTACGGTACTGCTCAACTTGAGCCATCCGTTATCTTTTTGTATTTTACTTCCAGTGAGCCAGACTTTCTTGGTTTTTCTTTAAACATTGGCTGCTTTTTCACTCATTTTCAGTGCAGTCCTTGGATCTTAGCCCACAACTTGCTATAGCTCAGCATGGTGTGCAGAGTGTTCTTGAAACTTCTGAGCAAACTGGACAAGTGAAAGACAAATAAAAATGTGGCAGGCAAATAGTATGTGAAGGTGATGTCCTTAGGAATTAGGAAAAAATCCTGCAGAGACCTGACAAAGGGCCTGAGCAGTGTAGCTGGTCCTCCAGTTGGTCCAGCTACCGTTTGCTGAAGATTCATCAGAAATTATCTCACTCGAAGAGTGGAAGAAGGCCTTCCTAAATAAGGGAAATAGGGACTGAGGTGTACTAAATTCCACAAGAACCGGACTGAAAATCATTGGCAATAGTTCTTATGTAGCAATGAAATCCAATTTTGAAATTTTGGGTTCTAATAGTTAATATTATCTACCATACTATACATACCAGGAGAGAGGTACAGCTGTGAGTGTCTACAGCCATCTGTAAAACACGGTGGAGGCTCTGTCATGGTTTTGGGCTAATTTCTGCTAGTGGTCTTGGAGATGTTGTCATAACTGATGGAACTATGAATGCAGAAAAATACCGTCAGGTTTTGATCAACCCTGCACTGGCATCTGTGGAGCCTCAGATTGACAGTAACTTTGTTTTTAAGCATGACAAGCATCAGTAAGCATTAAATATAGTGCTAATACAGTAAAGTCATGTTGACTTCCATACTGTGCTTTCATGTATCTTTGCAGATTTGAATACATTGTTACAACTATTACCCTACCTACCCTGCATTCAAATCTGTTACCAACCCTGTTCTAATCTTAATCTTAACAGTCAACAAAAATGCTAAACTAAGCTCTGCATGAAATGTACAACATAAAAAAACCCATCTTTGGGTGTTTGTTTAATCTTTTTTTCTATGATTGCGAGAACAGCCTGGTCCTCATAAGTAATGAAGCACACAACACACACACACTTACAGCAGTGGGCCCTGTGCTCTGGCAGTACTAACACACATACATAAATCTAATGTCACTTCTATTCCAGCAGCCTATTTGTTCCCAGAGGGCTTCTTCAGAGCTTTGGAGGGCTGATTGGAGGAGACAGCAGTAATGACTGCAGGTCAGCAGGCCACAGCCCTGTTATGATAACTAAACTCTGGGGTCAAACGCCTTAACGGCAGCCCGCTGTGACTGCTGCTGATGCCCCGATAACAGCAGATGAATAATACTCTGTTATTTGAACAGTTTAAATCAGAATTAAATCAAGATTCATTCATAAATTGAATTTTCTTCTTGCTCAGTTGTCATGCCTCAAGTACTTCGACTCGGTAACCCTGACTGACCCAAATATAAGCTTTTTTGGCAAGTTATTTTATTTTATCATGCATTTAATTTGAAAATGTTACAGTGGAAGAATTTTGAATGCTCACAGAAAATACTTTTGTGTATGGTTATAGACAACAAATCAAGCAGAACATTTCAAAAACATACAATTTTGTTCTAAAAGTTGCCAGTTACTCTGCAGACAGACCACAAAACTACAAAATACCTCACTATGTTCTTTTATCGGAAGACAAACCAAGGTTATTTCATTGCCTTTTAACTTTTTCATTTTTCTTTCTCTCCGTTAAAGACTTTTTAACAAAAAATCAATTTTTAATTTTTTTTTACACCAGAATAGTTATTTGAATCCAGGCTTCTTGTAAAGCAGTAAGTTGTATCTACCAAATTCATTGAGTTTACACATTTTCTGTACAAGACCAAATAGTCTTTAAACACTGTGTAAAATCATATAATTAGATTAAATAACAGAGACATAGTAAAAAAAATTTAAAAAAATGTAGTGAGATTTATTACATAATCTGAATTCTATACCAGTGCCAGTACAGGTTCTTAGTAAGGAGTTACTTTAGTTCAGATGTAGATGTTCCTTTTCTTTTATCTTATGCACAACACATGGTTGTTGTTCTACAGAATAATTGCACTGGGATTTAGACATTACTAAATGAAATAGTATACATGTTTTAAAGAAGTGTCTGTTATTTCCACATTTTTGACCAATAATGCTAGAAATTGTGCTTTAAATGTTGTCGACAACCAGAAACACAGTCATCATCTCTCTACATCCCGAGCACACATGGACACATTCAAACATGTACAGTAGGGAGGTAGTCAGACATACAATATTGGCACACTTACTTCTACAGAGAGTCAGAGCACATGTATAAATCTGGCATAATGCTGATTTTTACTTTCCCCAAAGAGGACTGCTAGCTTGGCAGAAAGGAAACAAGAATTATTCAATCAAAAAGCTCTCCTTCCATATCCAGATTTGACTCCAGCCACATAAAGCTGGCCACATAATCCTTTTATCAAACCTTCCGATGCAATATTTTTATTGGAAATGCCCAGAGAGAGAAATAATATTAAGGTCATTTCTATATCTAGTTTATTTTTTTTCCTTAGAAAAAAAAAATCACCCCAGCCTTCCATTTTTATCTTGAGACAATAATTACTTCAGGTTTGCGGATGGGGAACTAATTGCTGATTATGAATGTTCTCCCCACTAAGAGAATCTCTGTCTTCATCAGTAATAACAAAATCAAATTGACCTCATTAAAAAAAAAGTGTGTGTGCGTGGGGAAGGGGGGGGGGACTGTGGTGATCCTCGGACAGGCAGGTTGAAGGGAAAATGTAGTCGGTCAGCTGGTGATGGTGGCTGCTACTACTAATATCTCTAAAGTGGTAGATATGGAAGCTGTGAGAGCTGCTGTTCTGTCCTGTCAGCGTTTCACAGCTTTATATCTCTGCTCGCCAAAGCTCAGTGTGTGGGCTGAGCTTGGTGTGTGCAGCCTGTGGGGTTTTTGCTGGACTGAAACCATTTTCTCTACTGGAAGAAAATTATCTCCTTTTCTACAAGCTCCTTCGCTTCTAAGGGTTGTTTTCAGTGTTTTCTGTTTCCATTCTGGTGTAAATATAGTTGATAACTTACAGTTATATGTGTAGCTGTTAGATGTAGGTGAGCATCTATTTGTATGTACACCTGGCTGGAAAAAAGTTGGATAACTATCTGTACATATAGGCACAAAACATGTGAACCATTTGAGACTTGTATTCAGTAATAATTTGTAAAACTTGGTCTGATCCAAGTCTCTCTTACACAGTATGTCTTCTATCTTTTCTCTGTGCTCTTGCCTCCAACCCATCAAGGCAGATGGCTCGCCCTCCCTGACCCTGGTTCTGCTGGAAGTTTCTTCCTGTTAAAAGGGAGTTTTTTCTTCGCACTGTCGACAAGTGCTTGTTCATAGAGGATTGTCTGATTGTTGGGGTTTTCTCTCTATTACTGTAGGATCTTTAACCTACAGTATAAAGCAACTTGAGCAGCTGTTGTTGTGATTTGGCGCTATATAAAAACAAAACTCAAATTGAATAGAACTGAAATTCTAAACTGATCTCATAAAGAGTTGTGCACTTCATGTCTTTTTCAACACACTTTGTAATGACGCATGTTTTAAAGAGACGGTTTAGCTTTATGTCCATCTTGTCTTAAGTGACTGTATTTGGCTGTGAGGTTGAATGAGATGTTAACCGTATGAAGCTTGTTTAGCATTCATTGACTGTATGGGTGCATCACAGAGACACATAAACCTTCTAATTAGTGCAAAGTAAGTCATAAATAAAATACTTGAATTCCATTCGCCAAACCTAAAACGTGGACTTTATGGAATAGCCTTTGGTACAAATAACAGCATGATTTTTCAGATATTTCCATGAAAACAAGTTAGCATTAACTAGAGAGGTCCATGTCAGTGGTTCTGTTTTGCTGAAGTGAGGCTTAGCTGACGGCTACTTGTGTTGCCATGTGTCACTCAGATTGGCCACTTCCTTAACTTTAAGCCTTAACATAATCCGGAAAGGTGAGTGGCTTGAATTAACGACACCTGACAGCTAGTTGGCACCCAGCTGTCTTTCAAAGCCAGCATGCCTATAGTAACTGTAACTATAGTTCTTAATACAACTTTAATGAGTGATTCCTTACCCCTTGCAATTGTTATGAAGGACAAAATTCCTGCAGACAAGGTTTTTTAATAGACTAAAAACCTCTGGCTCTAAAGTTGTGGATCTTTACAGTTTGGGTTATTTCCAGCTCTGGAGGTTGCCTCTTTATAATTAATGGGCAGGTATGCAAGTTGTATAACTTTTTGTGTCTGACACGTGGCAGGTGGAATGTCTGGCAGCCTCTTTTGTATGATTTATTTTACTAGATTTGGATTTAAAAACTGTTTTTTTTTATAGCATGCAGACATTAACTACACTTACTTTCATATTGGTCTTGAAATCCTGTTAATAAGCTGTACGACTGTAACAAACCATAACGTCACACTGCTTAAGTGCTAACATGAGAAAAAAAAGCACATCAAGTACAGATTGATTGAGTTTTTAGCATGGCTAGAGACTTTTTTGTAAAAGATGGATGATTCCTGATGCTAGTCAGCTGTAGCCATGATAAGACCAGTTCATTCACCTGTTGGTTTATTCCCTTCATACATTCCTGAGAGATGGAGTGGTTCAGTAGCTGTGAAGTAGCTCAGTGTGAAGCCGATCTTTTGTATCAGACACAAGGAAAAACAAAACCAGGCTTGTGCTATACAACACAGCCACGGACAAAGACTGAAATAATGCCCATAAAGGATGCCACTTTTGGCTGTCTGACCTCAGTAATGGCTGCTACTCTATCACACTGATGGAATGATGCAGCCTGCGACCTGGAAATTGATGTCTGGTCAGTGGATCTGAGAATTAAGTGGCTTCTCTCCATTAGACTTTCTGACCGGAGTGGCCATGCAAGGTCCCAGACTGTGTCTTCATCTGGGTGGACCGGTAATGGGAAAACAAGTCATAGTTCACTCTGCTGCATAGGTGTATGTTTGTGTTAGGAAAAAGAAAAAATCCAACAGCTACAGAGCCGCGTGTGTGTGTGTGTGTGTGTGCGTGTTTGTGTGTCTAGAGAGCTATGATTATCCGCTGGAGGAAAACAAGTGCAGAGTGAGGGGTCCATTGTGGAAACAGGATTATAGCCTGTGAGGGAGAACAGAACAGTCTCTGCTTTGTGTTAATGTGCAGTATTTTCAAGTATAATGTAAATGGTTTGATTTGAGTTCTCTGCGAGTGTGTGTGTTTGTGTGTGTGTTAGTTAATGAATCGAATAGTGAGTGTGTCTCATTAGTTTTTTTCTGCTGAATATGCAAACCTTGTTGTCTTGGAATGCAGGCCCAGGGCAGGTGGTTATTAATATGACAGCATGCACAGACGTACACACACGCACGCACACACACAAACAAACACACATATGCGCATGTGTGTGTCTGTATAAGTAAACACTTCCACAATCAGACACCATTTAGTTTGTTTTGATCAAGGTGTACAACCCAGAGAGAGTGTAATGCGCAGAGACAAGAAGAAAGGAAGAGAAAGAGAAGGCAGACTTTTCTTTCTAAGAGTTCCCCCATGTCAGTCGTGTAAGAAAGCCACCAAACCAATAATTTTGTCAAGTTCTTTTTTTAGCGGAGCGGCTGAAGCGTCTTTGGATTGCCACATGTATAAAGGCAGCCCATATAAAGCCATTCACAGCACTGAATGAACACGCCATCTGTGGGGCTTTCTTATTTCCTCTTCTCTTTTCTTCGCCTCCTTTTTCAAGCCTTGTAATCAAATTTGAGCAAAATCAAATGGCGGGAGGATAGAGGGAGAGCAGTGGGGGGGAGGAGGGGGGGGGAGGGTTCAATGAAAGTACCTTTTGTTGGTCTGAAACGAGCAAGTAATTTACAAAATGCCCTCCCTTTGTGCAGGGGGCTAAGGGAAGAAAGAAATCAGTAGCTTTTAGAAGCTAGGCCTTGCGCTGCGACGGGCAAGATAATGAAAGCCGTCTTGTGTTTGTGGGCTAGAGAGCATCTCAAAGGCAGACCAGGCCCCGGCTCAGGGTTAGCTCGGCTGCTGAAAAAAAAAAGGAAGAAAAAAAAAAAGAAACCCTACAACAGTCTCCTCTGTGCATGCGTGTGTGTTTGTGTGTTTGGCAAAGAGCGGCAAAACAGGACTGCTGTGCCCGGCTACTCTTGGCAGAGACACTCTGATGAACAGGCAGAGTTGTCGATGCTGAGGAGAGAAGAGGAATGAAAGAATGACTTCAGCGGCAACGGGTGGTTCTTCATTTTCTCTTACCTGGTGTCCTGTCACAGGTGCATCTGGCCGGCCCTACATACAGAGGTGGCAACACCTCCGCAGAGGAGCCTGGAGCTGGAGAAGAAGAAGAGGAGGAGGAGGAGGAGGAGGAGAAGAGAAAACATCCTGCAGGGATCATTGTGCTGAAGGATTACGAGGGGCAGGCAGAGGATTTGAGCTCGCTGGTATCATGTTGCATCCTTCTGTTCCTCTGCTTCCAAATCACGGGAGCTCAGAACCTGACTGGTGAAGGGACAGTCAGCCTTTACCTGCCTGGACCTGCTACGTTATTACCTGAGTGACACCTGGTTAGATCGCTCCCAGGGATTATTACAGGTCAGATCATTTGCAACATTTAACTTCTGTTTGTGCAAAATGAAATTAGTCAAACTTGTTATGAGAGTAAACTGAAACTAACTATATTAGAAGCCATTCATCTGCATAGATAGGACAGATGTCTACAGAGGAATAATAACTTGTTACATGTTATATACTTAACAGCGTTACTAAAAGTTATAATGATTACATTTGTCCTAAGAAGTTGTTGTAAGGTTATGTTTAAATGCGTGATGGGGGTTTGTCTGGCCTACAGACTCCATCCTGGTCGACAGTGAGTGGACTGATACCTGAAGACACCACCTGAAGTGCAACTCATGGTGAGTCAGGACAAAATATGTAACGGGTTTCTCCTGTTTCCTACACACACACACACACACACACACACGAACACACACTTTTCACCTTTTAATCAACTGTTTGTCTGCATGTGCGTAAAGCAGCTATTGCCTCCTTGCTCCATGCTTGTCTTTATCTTACACATCTTACATTTGAAGTTCCTGAATTATAGTGAAGAGAATTAATGAATTTCATTGAACTATATTAGATTCTTCCCTTTGTGCGTGTGTGTGTGTGTATGTGTGTGTGTGTGTGTATGTGTATTCGCTTAAAAAGCCTTTAAAGTTTTCAGATAGAAGAGGTGATAAAGTAACCATCAAAGTGTTATTCTGATATAGCTTTGAACATGTTGGACCTTCTTACTCCTTCCTTTGTGCTTTGGATTGAAGTCTAGAATTCCCACACTGTCAGTGAAGCCACAGAACATCGGGATAAGTGAAGGAAAACTAATCTGAGCCACCTGTCTAAGTTAGAAATCACATGACATAATTTTTAATTGCAAAAATTGGGTTTGATTACAGACTCACTCCTTGTGTCTACAAAGCAGTGCATGTTCATACTGCTGAAAACACAAGCTGATTTTTGTTGTCAGTGAAACTGCCTCAGAACCTTTCTCTGCCCCTGCTTCCTCTTGTATAGAAGAAAAACCAACAGTACAGTGAAAATAAATGAATAAAATTAGCAAAACAATGACAAAGTCGAGTACTGGAAGATTAAGACTAGAATGAATGATGTCATCAGGTGGCTGACCTTCTGACCATAAAATGGGACACACCCAAATAAAACATGAGTGAGAATTATACATTTTTGCACGTCTTAATTTAGAGTGTTTGCTGTCTTACTCTCACGTACATTGACCTTATTTAAAAGTCGAATGCTATTTTTTCGCGTTATTTCATACTTGTACCTGTAGTTCAGAGATATTTTTTATATACCTTTTACTTGACAGCCATTGGTAAGGTTATTTCGTAGAAGCTGACCAGCAGTTTGAACACACATGTGAGTCCAGTGTGTGTGTATTTACATGTTAGATAAAGAAACGTTTAGGATCTGCAAACTTCTCCCAACATCTCTTATTCTTGTAGGAGATTTTGCAACATTATTTAGCTGTTTACATAGGTAGCAGCACCAGGATTTGTCTTTAGTTGGTGTCACGAGTATAAAGTGTTTGTGTGTTACTCATCTAAGAGTAGGTTCAGATTTATAAATGAAAGCTAAGCCGTGCAATGCAGAATGAAGCGACCATATATAAAAAGCAGCAGTGGTGGAATGTGCATGTGGGAGGCTGGAGGTTAGTTGTCATGTTTATCAAATATTTGAACCAACTTCATTTAGTTTATTAATATATTAAGCAATTTCCTGCCACATCTGCATTGGAGCACAGAATGATATTCCATTAAATTGTTATTCGCAGGTGTTTCTGTTGTTTTAGAAGAAATGGATTGAAATGTATATATGCCATTTACCAGTGTAACTGATCATGCAAAGTGGTTTACATTCAAATAGCACTTTATTAAATGCACTTGAAGTGCTTTACCTGTGTCAAATCCACACCGCCACCCTTAGCATGTGCAGTTAACGTAAAAAATGCATATCTTTGGATGGTGGATAGGCACAGTGAAAACATGCGAACTTAAAGGCCCAACAACGTTCAGACACAAACTCCGCTTACTGTGAGACCGACTGATATTGGGTATCTGAGGCCATTATAGACTGATCAGCCAATAGTATCAATATGTATACACCTATGTGCATATATCCATCCATACATACGTGACCTTGCAGGACTGATTGGTACTGTAAGTATTGATGCACAGAGAGCAGAGGGTATTGCTAAGAATGATGTTAGAGCTGCTTTGCTAGACAAACTATGTGGTGACTGACACCTTTTTAAAATATCCCAAGCATTCTTTTGTACAGTCCTGTATCAGCTGATCAATACATTGAACTGTCTAGAGAGCTCAGTAGTGTAAAGAGGAACCTGAGTGTCTTAAAAGCAAGGGCATTTTAGATGTGTTGTTTTGCCAGACCAAATTCAATCAACTGTAATATAAAACTGATTGAAACATCAAATCTTTGTTTGCAATACTGTAAAGAGCAGTTTTGTTTTGTGCTTTTGCCTAAAAAAAGCTCAAAATTGTCAAAACTTCTGTGCATTTATAAAGCTTGTAAGTGCAGACAAAATGTGAAATCATTTATAATTAAGTGTATGTCTTATTGCCTTAAGTAGTTTTGCCATTCTGACTGTTAAATTAGAATATGTACATTTAATTTAATTAAAATGTAATTTGGTTAATACTGATTTACCTGAGACGAGTCAGTCACCCTGTTACAGAAGTTTCATGCTGTTATTTCTCCTCCTCGTTTTTTTTTATTCAGGAAACAATAAACAAGCAAGCCACATTCAAATGAGCTGATTTCTCTGTTGGCATATTGAAATGTCAGAATTTGCACTGGAACAAATACGCTGGTTAAAATTCAATTGGAACAGAATGGGTAATGACCTATCTTGGTGTTGCCACACGCTAGCAGGCAGAGTCCCAGACTGCCTGGAGGGTTACAGTCACTTAGTCACATGGCATGCATCAGCGCTTTGATTGTTACCGACACATCTCTGAGCCCCTGGCTCCCCAGCACAGGTGTGAGGATGCGGGGGGGAGGGGTTGGTGTGGTGGGTGAGTGCAGGGGAAGATAAGCATACCTTTTCGCCATGTAGTCAAACTGTTTTTATTGATTTCATACAAATAAACAAAATATTTGACTTCACTAAAAAGGAAAAGAAAAACAACAAAAAAAGGTTCAAAAGATTATTTTTCTTTTTCATTTTGTGGATTTTCCTTTTTATCCATCTGGCAACTGATATGAGCACCTGATGTAAAGCAGCAATTTTCTCTACACTGCTTGTGATGCACAGCTCTGGATTAAGTTGCTTAAAACAGACATTAGTTTGCTGGATGGATTTAGTGTCAAGATGCAAGAGGTTTTGGGGCATTGTGCATTAGTGTCCTCTCTGATACTCCTGCATAAGAGGCAATGAATGCATAAATATATATGTATATGTGTGCATGTATGTGTGTGTGTGTGTGTGTGTGTGAGCCCTATATCAAAAGGAATATATAGAAACTCAATAGAAAAGGTAATTACAGGGATGAAAATCTAACTTGATCAGAACTTCGCATCCATCTGTTAGCAGCACAACAGTAGTAGCATTTGGACAAATCATGACAGGCAAAACAGCTGAAACACAATGTGTAAACAGTGGCTGAGTTCCTTAAAAGTCATAGTAAATGATGAGAGCGTGCCGGTGTGTTCCCCAAGTGGATTGGAGCCATCATTAATTCTGTTATGAAGATGCTTGATGTTGACAGCATGCTGCTGGATTACGTTACCAGCTGACTTCTTCCTATAAATCTAAGAGGTCCACTGGTTTTGCAGTGTTTGAGCCCAAGCATCATTTTTATAACCTTTTATGAATCTTTATAACTGCATAAATGTTTTATGGCGCCTGTAAACATGAAGCATATGAAATAATTGTTTCATCTGTAATCCCAGTTGCTCCTTGTTATCTTTTCACCTCTTTCAGTCTGTTATTTTCAATTTGACCGCAGAAGCATCGCCTCTATTAAATCTCATGGGTTATTAATCTCCTTTAGGTTGGCAGTGTGTTTTGACCCGTACAGCTCCCTGAGGGCCCTCTAATAACTGCTAATGGGCTGTTAAAGTAGTGGGCGGGGCCTGCGCCGCTCACGACTGGATGGCCGGGTCTCACTGCCAATTACAGCTCATCGAGCGGGAGAGGTTGAGGGTGTGAGTGAGACTGCACCTGCATGCATGTGTGTCTATGCGTGTCTGTCAGTCACACTCCTTTTCCACCCAGCTAGCTGTGAGTCATTAGCAGCAGCAGCTAGTCATTAAGCCCGTCATTTCCTCTGTCTGTCAGCTGACCTGCTGATTTGGACAGCTTCTATACTTAACCTATGAACTCGGATTCCCTTTCTTGTGAGAAGTGTGTGTGTGTGTGTGTGTGTGGTTGCAATGGAGGGCTGTGTGCAGAGCATGTTGTCCAATCAATCAAAGGAGCCATATTTAATGGCGGGTACATGTGTTTGGTTGTGTGCCAGTTGCTGCGGCGTGTTTCTTGGTTAAAAAAAATTCTGTGAACATTAGTGGTTTCAGCGTGTTTTTTTGAAGTGTGTTACCAAACCTGAATTCAGGCGAGATCAAAGGCAATACAATGGACTGATTCCTTTAGATTTTTAATGATTTTAATGATGGAGTTGGTGTGATGTTTTTGATCCTCTCTTATAAACTGTTACGTTTTGCAGCTATTGCCATTGTGTGAAGTGTTTCTATAAAAGAGGTAGAACCGGGACGCAGCTTTAAGTAAAAAGATGACCTGAGACTCGGGCTCTAAAGCATGTTTTTCGAGTCACTATACTTGTTGCCTAATGTGAGAAACTTTTGGCTTGCTTTTTAAAATCAAACAAAGAATGTGAGTAGATGTATAGAGTCTAATCTGTGTAAAACCTCTGTAAATGTAGTTGTATGCACTAAGTGGTGTCTCTGTTGGGTTAAAATCGGAACCAAAGTACACTAGAGAAGACAGCCATCATCGAAATGTGATTTTCTTGTAACTTTTGCAAGGCTTGTTTCTCTTGACTGTCTTTATACAAAGCATCATATCTCCACTGCCACATTCCTGTAAATACAGCCTAATTACTTTCAAGCATATGCTGCACTTTTACCGAATTTTATGTCTTTGCATAATAGTACTTTGAAAACCTGCTGCCGGAAAAAAAATCATATCCTCCCTCACTTAAGTTTTGTACAGGTGTGTACTGTTCCCTTCATTTAAATATCCTCTAATACCTTCTGACTTCTCCACCGCTGGGATTAACCTTGTGCTACTTTGTCTTAACTGCTGCTTCGTGTGGCTCTCGGGGAGCTTCCTGGAGCCCTGCTAGTGGTGATAGAAGCAGAAATTAGGCAGCTTTCTGCCCCAAAGCTGCTGCATTAAGACAGCCCTCACCTTGGCCTGCGGGAGTCGCGTTAGTCGCATAGCTAATCCAAAAGCTAGCAAAGTCAGGCAGTCAGACCTTGAGCTAACTAAAGCTACCTCTTTGTCTTCCCAAGATAAGGTAATAGGGATACTGAGGGGTTAAGGTGAAGTTTTGTGGTTGTATTTCAGTTTCAGGTGCCACTTGTAATGGATGACCAGTGAATATCTCAGTAAATACAGGCTGTCTGGTAGAAGAGAAGGAATCATGGGGTATTGTCTTAAGAGGATAAGGCAATGAGAGGCTTAGAGAGTTGTATCAGTGGACCAGGATGGGGAGACTTGCATAGTAATACCTGCTATCTAGATGTGACACCTGAGCTTGGCCCTTGAGTACAGTAGGCAGTGTTAATATTCCCTTTTGTCTTGTCCTGATAAGCTAATGAGGTTTATAGCGAAGGGTGATGGGAGTGTTAAGAGCTGCATTAGTGGAAGGAGAGGAACAAACGAGAGCCAAGCTGTTAAACCTCCTTGTTAGAGTCCGTAGGGCAGGTTTCAGCCCCATGTGTTGTCTTGTGCTGATAAGGAGCAGAGGACAGAAGAGGAAAATTAGAGCTCAGAAGCGGGAATATTGTGATCAACACAATTTCTGTTTTCTGTCTCTACACATGCTTGTATGCATTGTTTAAAAAAAAAAAAAAAATTCAAACAGCTTAACACACTTTCATATATAGTTTTCTGTTAGTCACTGAAATGACACAAAAGCCTTTGACAAGTATTTTTTTTATGATAGCCACTTAAATTTGTAAAGACTGTGGCACAGTATTTCACTACACATTTGAGAGTAATATGCTAAATCTACGTCTGACCAACTTTATGTATGGGGATGTATTTATCTTATACATTCAACCTTTAAGATTGGTTTAGCAAAGGCCATGTTCAGGAAGCACAATAGTGACCATATCAGAGCTAAAAGTAAACACTAAGCTCATATCCATCAGGAGGCAGCAAACCTGGCTTCTAATAAAGAGTAAAGTTGCTCCATAACTATTTGATATTTAACAGGTTTACCAAGTTAGTTTAAAAGTATCGCATGTGTCATTCATCTTTTCAAACCTTTTTTCTGTTGGCCAAAAATAAAATTAGCTCAGGTTGAGTGTTTTCTTAACACCTCTTTAACCCAGTTGTTTAGTGTTTACAGGCAGTCATTTCAAGTACAAGCAACAAGTGATTACATATTTACTGCTGCCTTGATTAGTGAATTAAAGGACTCAAGTGCAGGACTCAAAGGTGGGATGAATAACAAAAAAAAACTTTAATCAGGGTTAAAAAATTGGGGAAAACAGAAATCCAAATCCGGACCTGGAATCAGGAAAAACAAGGAGCACACAGTGGATGAGGAGACACAATGACAACAGTTAAGCAGAAGGACTATTTATACACAAAGGGTAATCAGGGAAGAAGAGTTCTGGAAACAAGATACAGCTGAAGGCCATAAAGATGATGGAGGGAGTTTTTCAAAGTAAAAAAGGCTAAAATAATACAGAAATAATAAATAAGTAATAAAGAAAATCTTAACAGGAATAAAAAAAAAAAAAAAAAAGTAACACAAAAAAAAAAAAAAA
>VUQG01031305.1:0-25016 GCA_015106755.1 Etia nguti | reverse complement strand
CCATTAAAAATCTGACAATGACACTCCTACCTCCTCGGGAGTGTTTTTGGTTTGGTTAGATGTGGTGAAGTTGTTTTTCCAAATCATGGAAATAATTCTGTGATCATCAACTTTAGTTTTCTTCTCTGGACATTCAGTCATTTTGCACTAACATGTGAGAGTTCCAGTGAAAAACTATGAACTGTATATTCAACACTTGAATCAGCCAATTTTAATTTATACAAATAAAAATAAAATGTTAGCAGTTATATAACGAGGTTCATGGACTATCCAGTTGTTAAGTGATGACATATAAACCATGCATCCGGGTCCAAACTACACTGTGTTCATTAAGGCTGTTGCCTTTTTAACCTGTTTAATGCTTTGTATATTGTTCTAGATAATCTGAACAAGCCCCTAAAAATAGTATATTTTACTACATATACACCATATATGTCGGGGATGGATTATCTCAGGTGTTCTCACTGAAGTTATGTATGTTTTCAGCATCTTTTTCCTGCCATGCGATTGCATTTGTCCCTAACCATCGGGAACCCTCACGTTAACTTTTATTTCAGGGGGAAAAAATTAGCATTCATCCTTCAGCTTTACTGTGCTTATGTGTTTCTATTATCCTAACCATAGCTCTGTAGCTAACCACCAGGTAGCACATCATTATATGCTTGCTAGCCCAACTTCAGTAACCCTACAAACATTGCTGCTGTTTAGTTTTCTGTCTTCATTTATGTCTGAAGTGATAGCAGAGCTGTACGTTTTAATTTTTCAGAATCCCTTAGTCACAACATGGTGTTTCATCTTTAGATGGAAACTAGCGAGCTAACTCCCTGCGAGCTAACTCAAAAGCCAGCTCCCCCAAGCTAACAGAGTTTTTGTTTCATAACTTCATAAATCCTGTTTTTCATCAATGCCTGTATGTTAAACTTTACTGTTACACCTGGTAGAGCAGCCACACTTGTCATTTTATTAAAGATGAAAGACTTTAGAGCAGGGGTGAGCAATTCCAGGCCTCGAGGGCCGGTGTCCTGCAGGTTTCAGATATCACCCTGGGTCAACACACCTGAATCAAATGATTAGTTCATTACCAGGCCTCTGGAGAACTTCAAGACATGTTGAGGATGTAATTTTAGCCATTTGAATCAGCTATGTTTGATCAAGGACACATTAAAACCTGCAGGATACCGGACCCTGAGGCCTGGAGTTCCCCCACCCCTGCTCTAGACTGTAGCTATTTTCCTCCTCTGACACACGAACTGAAATCAGCTGATTGTAGTGTGAGTGCGGGATCGATAGGCAGGCAGACTAACAATTCCAAGGAATTGACTACTGGGAACCAATCTACGAGAACTGGTTCTCAGTTCCCATCCCTAATCGCTGATGATTATCTTGCAGTGTGTCAAGTATCTCATAATATGGGCATCGTGATTATTATTATAAAAAAAATACAACTTTATTATTGTGGGCAACATATTGTGATTGTAGTGGATCCCAGGTTACTCGGGATATAAATATTCCCACTGCTAGAGGAAATATGCACATTAATACTCAGGTTAAGATTTTTAACCTGCAGTTGAGCGTAAAAGCACAGAAAAATTTTGTAAATTACTTTTTACAGGAGGTATTTACGTCGACTGTTGCATTACTCTTAAAAATGACTAATGTCAATTTCACAGAGTAAACATAAAGGCTTGATGTAAGAAGACTGTTGGAGAGAGAGATACTGATGCAACGATATTTGGACCGGTTATCGGTCTGATACTGAGTCAAAAATAAATAAATAATCGATCAATCTGATACTGTGACAATATGATGATGTATTTAACTGAATTCTATTGTCACAATATCTGATTAGTTTAAATAACAGTTTTCTTTTGTTAATTACACCACACAGCCCTAGCATACAGTTGTTAGTGAGAGCACATGGAGGAAATCACAGCACAGGGGTATCAGCATTTTGGAGGTTCACACGAGCGATGTCAACATCTCTTCATGAACATTGAAATAGTTTTTAATTTGATGGCAAACTTTGGTCACGAGTGTTAACACAACTAAAAACTCAGATGATGATGATGATGCCTCCCTGTTGGCTTCCCTCTCACCCACTCTCACTCTCATTATGTTTGGTGGAACTCTTGTTGGTAAGCTTTTAGTGCACTTTACTCTATTAATATTATTTCACTTCACCATTTCAGCTTGTTACACACAACAGTGCCCAAATTTTCCTGTTACAACACCGATGATGGTACAACTCAAAGAGTTGTTTACCAGTGGAGTACTTTAACTTCATTTTCTTTAAGGCTTGCATTCAAGTACTTTTTCTTTTTAGAAAAAAATACCAGAAGCTGCTGTTTTATCCGAAATAAGCAAATATAGAATTTAATCATTGTGGTTCAGGATATGTGTGTGCAGGTCACAGTTTTGGGTCCAAGTCCCTGGTGGGTTATGGGTAAATGTTTCCTGCAGGGAATAGGATAAAGACCCCCTGGAGCTGCTGGATCATCATTTACTGCTGGCTGCTGCGGCTGCAGACAGCTCTGTGTTGAAACTATCATCATCATTATCAACCCCATTACACTAATGGAGGCGCCCTGCTGCTGATATTAATACAGGTTATTAGCAGCCTGTGACATCATCAGTCATCAGACAGCGCAGTCCAGGAAGGACGATGTGGTATCAGCATTTATCACGTCGGAGTTACAATAGCAAAGGGATGCGACATCATCACTCATAATGTCACTGATGTCAGGCTAAAACGCGAAACATCGCTCAGGCAGTGCAGAACGCAGCGCCTCTCACACACTGTCAAATCTGTCATATAACCACAAGTGAAAAGAAGCACATTAGTAAAAAAAATGACAAGGCAACAACAAAGACTGAACAATCTAAATCATGTTTAATTTAAACATATAAATAATACCTAGTGCTAAAAATCAAAAAGTAAAAGGTAAAAACGTACTAGATAATACAGTTTCTAATCAAAAGTACTTGTGAACATGCAGTTTTACTTTTTTTAAAAGACTAGACTGACATAAATCATTGCATAAACTTTTTACACTGCTACCTCTTAAAAAATGAATATTAATATTAAGCACAAAGGTATAATATAAAGAAAAATGTTGCCTTTCTTTTTAGCTTAAGGTGAAACTGTGGAAACAGCAAATGACAAAAGGTCTTAATGAATACAATTCCAAGTCATAACAATCAGTTACACAGTAGCTACACTACTCAACACTATTGAGTAGTGTAACTCTTAATTTTGCTTCAGTTTAGGTCATGATTGTTATCAGGAGCTGTCACTTTCTCACACAAATTAAGTTCTGCTCATTAGATTCTACTATGGCAACTTTGCATGATTCTGAAAGGCCCGTCTCTCTTTAGGTTTCGTTTAATTGGCTACTCCTTGTAAATAGAGGTTTAAACAGCAGCTAGCTGTTTTTTTGCCTTTTAGAGTTACATGAGGAGTAAAAGGTAAAAATATAGCAGGAGTGACCTGTTGGCTTAGCACAAATACTGGAGACAATTAGCTTGGCTCTGTAGCAAGTTTGACAAATGTATCTACCTGCACCTGAAATCTCACGGACACACAGAGCCACAGCGAGTGTCAACATTAAGTAGCAGAGGGGGCTGTTAATCAGTTTTAGCTGCTTTGGTGTACTAACGGGGTGACAACCCCAAAACGGGAATGGTTTTACAGTTGGAGAAACCCATGTTTTTCTTATAGTTGGTCACTGGGTTTGCACACGTCTCAGGAGGGATTTTGGCCTCTTCTCTTTATAAAAACTAAATCCTTTAGGTTTCTTGGCTGCTGTATGGCAACTCGAAGCTTCAGCTTTTCCACAGATAAACTCTGAAATTACTCAGGCTGTAAATAGTAACTGTCAGTATCTTGGTGTTTTAAAATTCAGTTTGGCTTTGTGAGCAAGGAATGCATCTGAGTGAGAAGCATACCCTATTTCAGGGTCTGTTTTAGTATGAACTCAAAACTGTAATCAATTTTGGGTCTACACCTTGTTCTTGGTTTTATTGGTTAAGACTGGTTTGAACTGGTTTATTATTATTATTATTATTGGAAGATATTAATACCTTTACCAGCGGACACACCCTAACTCCAGCTCTGGGCACTTTGAGGACGGTATCTGGGATCAGACCACAGAACCTGAACGTCGACCTTGACAATGTAGGCCAGAAACGCTCATCTGACGGCTGGGTCAGTATCTGGAGACGACTGTCAGGAGCTGTAATGTAGTTAGAGCGAGAGAGTAATGGCAACAGACAGCAGTGACAGGACAAGAAAGGAGGGGGAATGGCGGGAACAGATGGAGACAGATGATAGCACAGGAGGGAAAGGAGCTCGAGGAGAGAGAAAGGATGAGGAGGGTAAAAGCCTATGCAGAGAAAAGAGGATACATAGATTGATTGAGGAAGATTAAAAAAAAAAAAGAAGACAGAATGACAGGGGAGTCAGGGAGGTCTGCTGCCATGGGGTGAAAGACTGCACTGCTGTCTGTATCATTAGAAATGGCTCTCAGCTTTCTGCCAAACTTAATTTTAGTGGCATTAATGTGGCTAAACACATCTCTGACCACTTCTTGGTCTGGTTTTTGGTGACACAATCCTTAAAGCATCTTGAGTGCATTTACAAATTGGGAATGCATTTTTCCTTTCTGTTCCATTGAGAGATATTTCTGATTCAATTGAACGTAAGAACAGAGCCCGGAGAAGCTTTTAGACACTGGAAGTAGCAAGTGACAAAAGGTCTTAATAAATAAAATCCCAAATCATGACAATCAGGTAAATTATCTCCAAAGATTTGGTTTCAGTTTAAATTAAGTTCAAACCATTAGAGGAAACCGATGCTGCTCATTTCCATCTTCACATATTTTAAATCAAGCTGTTTTAGCTGCTTTCCATCTCTCTTTAAGCCAGGGCTCTTCTTATTGGTCGTTTAAACAGCAGGTACGTGGGGCTTTATGCATGAGATGACCGCATTAGCGATATCCCCTGTCGTTGACATCAAACAGAGCTAGAAGTGCAAAACACATGTCCGAAACTGAGCCTTTAGAGCAGCCTGAAGTCTGAGTTCTTTGCTCTGGCTCTGGATTACGTTTACATAGGCTGACCTGATTATTTGAAATTTTTTCGGCCATTTTGGCCAGCAGTGTGCATATTACAGAAAATAGAGAAGTAAAACATTTCAGATTGATTTGAATACACTCCATGTTGCTAAATTCTGCTAAGTTCCAAATTGAGTTGCAAAACTGGCATGTTTCTTTTTATTCATAGTGACTTTTATAAGAAGCAGCCTTACTTTAATCCATCTGCAGTATGGCGTTGAATCCAAAATGAGTTCTCACTTTTTCCTTGCAGTGCCATGATTATCTTTTCAATCTGACTCTACTTCCCTCTAGTGCTCCCTTCCTAGTGTAGACTTTTGTCACAGGGAGTCTGAAGGAAATTTAAAATCATTGTTAGCGAAAGTGACCCAGTAAAAAAATAATAACACTTAAGTTGGTCTGATCCATATCAGGTAAATCAAATCTGTGTCCTTTCTGTACAGCAGGTTCTGAAATACTGTTGTTCGAAACCACTGTCATCACAGAGGTATTTAAAAGTGTCATTAGTTGCTGGAACCCTTTTTCTTAAAAATATGTGTCACTGTTGGATACCAAGAGCCAACAGCCATGTTTGAAGGAGCAATAATTAGCACATAAGACATCAGGAGAGATGGCAATAAAAGAAACTGTTGTGATTTATGTCTTTCTTTGTTTATGGTTCAGTTTTCATCAGTGCCAAACCAACCAAAATGAAGCCAATACAGGCTTGCAAAAAACTGCAGTTCCTTTTCCTTTACAGCATTAAAAAGCATGTTTACATACATGTATATATGTATGTATGTTTATTTAACTCATCCACCTGGATGTTGGATTTAGGGGCTTGGCCACTTTGATAGGAGTCTCAATAGAGGCAGCTCACATCCACTAAATAGTCATTGAACTGGACCTTTCCCATGTGTTGGTGCCTTTTGTGGTATAAGTAATCCAAGAAGTTTGAAATTCCAGTGCATTATTAGTCCATTACTTAGCAATCTTCTATGTGGAGCAGTTCTTTTTAAGGACCAGAGTGTAGGGCCCAGTGCTGATTGGAAGACACACAAAGTGCAAACTCTTAATTCATGTAAATGGGAGGAACAGTAAGCCAGCCATCTGGCTCGCCATGCTGGCCCTCGCCTTGAGAGAAGACATATTGTCACTCATCTAAGTGGATATAGCTTTCCTTTCTGACTTTCAGAACTTCATTACCTGGAAGATTGAGCATGCATCAAGACAAAAACAAGCCAGGGAATTTAAAAACCTGAAGAACACTTGGAATATGAAACCAAAACTTTGTAGGGGATACGCAGCACATGTGGATGATGCAACACTGAATGAAGGAATGACTATTTATACACAAATTGAAAGAGAATTGAATGCAGGGGGTACATGAGATGCACCTGTACAGGACAGGACAGAACACACATATAAAAAAGAACTGAGGTTAAAAAACCAAAAATAAAACAAACAGAATGAGATAGAAGAAGGACGATGACACCAATCTGTAAATTCAAGAAACTGGGAAACACAAAAATATTGAATTAATTCCTTGAAAAGCACAAAGCAAACAGAAACCAGAGGCTCAATAAGAAAACAATACCAGAATAGAATAATGAGGAAATAAAAAGTGTAATTCAAAGTCTAAGTAAAAGAAAACCAAACCTAAGCAGAAACTCAAACGGGAATATATTTACTTTGAAATGAAAACAAGACACGCTAAAATAAAAATGAGCACAGGGAGAAAACACTAAGGCATTAAAACAACAGATTCAAACTCCATTACTGTCCATCACTAACCAAAGCTAGAACTTCAATTTCACATCAATTCAGTTTTATATAGCATCAAATCACAACAACAGTCGCCTCACGGCCCTTTTTAGAGTGGAATAAGGTAAAGACCCTACAATAATATGGAGAAAACCCCACCAATGAGTCAACACACATGAGCAAGCACTTGGTGACAGTGGGAGGAAAAAACCTCCTTTTAATAGGAAGAAACCTACAGCACAACCAGGCTCAGGGAGGGGCAGCCATGTGAAGTAACCGGTTCAGGGCGAGAGGAGGAAGACGGGACAAAAGAGAGCCAGACATGAATAATAACTAATGATTAAATGCAAAGTGGTGTCCACATACAGAGTGAAAAGAAGTGAGTGAAGAAGAAGCACTCAGTGCATCATGGGAAGCCTCCAGCAGCCCAGGCTATCTGCACGGCTAACAACAAGAACCAAAAACTCTAAAATGACACAAAAGGATACAACGAATCAAAACACAACCCAATACTAATAAAAACGGAGAGCTCAAGAAAAAAAGACACCAAATAAACCTGAATATAAAAACTTGAAGAACAATCTCAAACGCAATGTTAAAGGACAAAGATGAGGAGCTAAATACAAACATCAAGCTCAATAAAAACATAACTGAATAGATTAAAAGAGTTACAGGAAAATTCAAAAAGCTAAAGACAAGCAGGTCTGTGTGACGCACCTGTGCACTTTATTTATGCAGCATGCTAATTAAGCATGATAAGTTAGCATCCAACTTTTAATCAAACTCCAACTAACATGATGGCAGCCAAACACTACTGTTGAGTCCAAAACCAGTGGGTGACATCACAGCCGCCGTGTGCTCCAATTGTGATCTGAAGAGTTCTGAAAGGGAAAAAAAGCCAAAAACATTATAAGTCCCCTTTAAGGTAAAAGTTCTTCTATATAAGTTCCTCTTGCTCATGGGTAGAAACAGGCCTTCCCCCTCCATATGCTATTAAGGGAAAAAAAAAAAGCACAGAGCTCTCTAACCTGAAAAAGCTTTTTTTGTCTCCTAGTTGCCTGAGGGTGGAAACGAAAGCTAGAGCAGGAAATAGGACTGAGGTAAAACCAGCAGTAAGGCCATGGGAGAGAAAGTGGACTTGATGAATGAGGAAAACAGAGAGCAAACTGGGGGGAAGAGAAACGTGCACGGGGAACAGGGAGGCCACTCTGGCTGCATAATTGGCGCGTGCACGCACAGATACCATTTTCCCCACAGCTCTGGAGCGGCACTTTAGTGGCTGCTACATTAGCCTCGTTAGATATGCAAAACGGGCCAATTAGCAGCTCAGTGTGCAGGAAGTGACACGTTCCACCTGAAGAAGCGCAAAAACAACGTCAGTGTCCACAGCCAGCAATAAATCATGCCTTTGTGAGTCACCGTGTGTGCAGTTTCGGACACACTTGAATTATGGGCTCATTAGTTATAAACTCAAAAAAATAAATAAAAATAAATAAACTTCACTTGAAACTATACTGAATGGAATTGGTTCTCCTCTCCAGGAAAATATCAATCTTTGCATCCATTGTACTGTTTTCTCACCAATATATTGCTGTGAAATTGACTGAAAACACAAGACAAACAGCTGCACGAGGTGCGTGCTGCTTTTGATTCGATCCATTTCGAGGTGTCAGACTGTTTCCTGCGAGTTGAATCCCTCCCGGCGCACCGGCACCATCAAATCCAACAGCAGGAAGATACAATGCTATCTCTGCCCCAGAGAACACAGACGTGTGTTTTTACTCCATGGGTATTTCATATGCAGATCATCAAGGACTGAAGGTTCAAAATGCATCTGCAATGAGTGGAAACACAACTGCACACTAGATTTAGACCAGTATGTTGGTTTCATCCTGACACCAAGAAGCCACTGAGTAGAAATCACCACTGATCTGTGTCAGTAAATATTTTACCTCAAATCTTTGTATTAAACGTTCAGAAAAGAATGCAAGGACAGTGATTTGTGCACTTGATTTGTGCAATGACACACCTTCCTTCTCAGTAAAGATCAAAGCACCATGCTGCATGCATGTTAACTTAAACTCTGTTTTTTTCCTAAACCTAACCCTCTTTTAGTTTTCTGGGGGGAGAAAGGGTAGAGTTCCAGGGTATCACATAAGGCTTTCAATTTGTGCTAAGTCACAGATTAATAACAATTCCTCTCACTAAATCTAGATCTTCCAATCAGCTATGCTTCAAAAACCATCAACCGCACAAATACAGCGGAAACGAACAGTCCGCCAACTCCAAGCTAGCACACAGCTACAACCCCGTGTGGACACACCTGTCAGTCAAAGCAGCCCCACCCCTAAATTTAAGTCTCATCAGTATCCAAAACTCCAAATGGTTTTGTGTGAAAGGCTGTAAACATGATTTTTAAAATGGGAGCCCACAGGGATTGACTCAGTTTTTGTTTCAGTCCCAAGTGGCCATCAGAGGAACTGCAAAGGCTACACTGGGTGCCACCGTCACCTCATTTGCCGCTTAACGCTCGTCTTTAACACGGCTGCACATCAGAGTGTTTCAGATGGTCTGAACAAATGAGCAGCATAATTTTTTTAGTTGGACGGCTGTTAAGTTTACAAATATATGTTTCGAATCGAGTCCAAGTCAGGTTCTGTGAAGGCTTTTTCTGAAAACATAAGAAAGCTTGTAAGAAAATGAACAGTGAGACAGATTGTCAGACTGCCATTGTGCAGCTATACAGGAGGAGAGAGGCGGGACAGAGACACCGAGTAGATTCTTTCCCACTGTCATACACTTATGACAGATTAAGCCGTCTATTATTAGTTGACAATAGCGGACAGTTATCAAAAAAAGAGTGAAACAGTATCAGTCTCATCTGCTGGTTCTTTATTTTTTAATTATTTTTAATTTTTTAATAAAGATACATTAGACTAATAGGATACATTAGATGTATAGTTATTACGTTTCTTCTGATAGACTTGTTTTCCTGGTGATGTTTCTATATCTCAACAATAAAATGAGTTTAATGTACCCTGATATTTATTGTAAAACCAATCCCCCACCCCCATATTTTTTATATCTGTTTGTTGGTTTGCTGTTGTAGTCCTTTTTTTGTTGTTGTTATTGTTGCATGAAACCATCAACAGGAGTGTGTTTCACACGACTGCCTTTCTTTTTTTCTTTTTTTAGTGCATTACGCTTTCTTTGCCAGTAGATTTTCTGATTCTTCCTCTTCTCTTTTTCAGGTGCTGGTTTGGCACACTCGCACAGAAAAACCACATCTCGCAAACGAGCCCAAACATCGAAAGGACAACGTCGTCATCGAGGTGTGATCGGGGCTGCCCGTCATCTCTTGGCTGAGACTACCAGCAGCACTCTGCTTTCCTCTTCCTTTCGGGTTAATACAATCTGCTGGTGATGGACAGAGTCTCTGAGGAGCTGCATGATTCAAGACTCCTTGCTGTCTTTCAAACATTGGTTTGTGAGAACTGGATAGCACCAAATACCTTTTACAAACTGGAATGACCTGGACTGTTCATTTCCTCGCATCCACAGCCTGCTGATGTAAAAAGTAAATGTTACTAGATATGTAACATATCATGTTGCTGAACTGAAAAGTGCCGTGTGAGACGCATCAGATCATTGATATGTTGTTTTTAATGAACAATTCTGTGTCCTAATTAAAACCATGACCTTGTGATAGAATTGCTAAAGAAGAAAAGGCTTGTGTGCCAGATGTTTGGTAGCTGCCTGTATTGTATGACAGAGGTATACTGCTGAGGTTTCCTAGTGTTAAACGAATGTTTAACATTTTTGTAGGGATGCACTGATACCAACACCAGTATTGTTTACCCGTTTGATACGGTGTTCATGTAGCTACTCTGATAATAGCTGTCACACAATGCTAACCTCTCCTCTAGGAGTTGGCTCTCCCACTAGTTTGTGAAGTCCTGCTCCCAAAATTTTGAGTTCGGTGTTATGACTGTTATCAGCTTTTTGAAACCAGACATCACGAGCACAGCTGTGAAACTGAAGGACACTACATGTTTATAGGGTAGCTGCTTTTCAGTCCCAAAGTGGGCCCACCCTAAAGCATATTCTGCTTTATTGTTCTTGTGGACACTTATTGGGACTAAAATTTACAAAATTAGCATTGTGTTGTGTTCAGTAGGATTTAAAATTTGTGACTGAGACCATAAACTCATCAGGAATGTGGTTACTAGGCCTAGCTAGGCTGTCACAGGGCGAGAGGAAGTGGACACCCTTGGTAGTCTATTGAAAGCCCAATAAGAAACAGCAACAGAGGCAGCAAGACAACATACCCAGTCACTGCCCAAAGTCTGCAAATCCAAGTGATATTAGATGACCTTAAAAGGAACATCAGCAGCCAGTTTCAGAACATTAAACTCTTAGTTTCACCACTTCGTAACGCCACTTCCATTTGGACAGACGTTCTTCTGTTTAACTGCAGTGGATTAAAGAGAGTTTTAACGGCACTGGGGTGTGATTAACAGTAGTTTGATAATATGGAGCATTCATGTTTCAGGACACATTTATTAGAACTCTGTAATTCAGTATCTCTGTTCTTGGTATTGGCAAATACCCCAATGTAAGTTTGATAAAAATGGTATTTCTGGATCCCTACATTTTGGGAAACATGATTGTTTACTGATACCAATTTCACCCCCGTGCTGAAAACTGGTATCAGAAGGCTTTTAACATAAAGTTAGCTTAGTGTAAAGACTGGAAAGTGAGATAGAATTATTTTTTAAAAAAGAAAGAAAAAACAGTAATGACTCTAAACACCTCCACACATCCTGTGTTAAATGATTGCTGATTGCTAGCTAAACAGAGCAGAAACGGCTATCCTGATCCCTAAAAGCTTGTTAGCATTCTAGCAAGATTACAGTCTTTGCTATAAAATGCTACATACCCCACTACAATTTATTTTTTTTAAACATGCTAGATGCAGTGTAGTAACTAGCTTCAAATGTGTTTGTAGAGGCATCTTTGAACTTTAATTAGGGGCAGGCAATTATCCTCCTCTGCCAGTTTTTATGCTAAGCTAGGCTAACCCCAACATAGCTCCAACTCTGTAACTAATAAAACATTTTTTTCTCACCTCACTCTTGGAAACTGAAGAAAGTGTATTTCCTAAATTACTGGAACATTACTATTCTTCCCATAAGGCCCCGGAAACTTTTAGTGTGTTTAAAAAAAATGCTTGAATCGTTTTCATCAAAGTTTTAGCTCAGATTTCACAATAATGTCTTCAGTTTGACTGCTGGCTGTGAAATGCCAATCAGATCCTGTCAGGTACAGCAGCCTCTGGTCTTCTTTGTTTAAATGAAATCACACAAATGTCTCAAAGTTAATGCTGTAAAGGTTGATTGATGCCTAAATGCTATTTAATTATAATAATGAGCTGATCATATAAACCTAATGAAGTGACAACATCCGTTTTCTCCTCTGTGTATATGAGGAACGTAATGAAGTTTGGAAGTGGCCCACATCAAGTAACAACACTCCCGACAAGCAGCCATCAATAATGTAGCATCTGTGAGCTGACAACAAAGGAAACCCATCTGTCAGCAGAGAAGGGAAAAGAAATGGAGTAGCTGGTATATAAGCGGTACAACACAGGCGGCCACTTTCACGGTTCTAATGTGCAAAGAGCTCTTTTCCTGACAGCAGTATTGTCCTGAGCACTGAAGTTTAGAGGGGACTGTATGTACAATTGTGTTTGATGTACACACAAGAAATAAAAACAAGCCTTATCCAGGATTCAACAGCTTTTATTTCAAATGACTCACTTGTAAAACAGGCATCAGGAGAAAAAAAAAAAGGAGAAAAAAAAAAGTAAAAGATCTCAAAAAGATAAAACCATACTTTTAGAGTCATTAAACAAAGATGAGCACAGAAAATTTCCTGTATATTTACAGTTTTAATGCATAAAACACGTCTTTTTCTCTGTACTAGGCACCAGAAAATGTAAACACACTGGAAATAAACCTGGATGACATTAAGTTATTAAGAATATGTTGTTATACATGTTGTTCTCCCACAGAGTGCTACAGTTATTGCATGGCAGAGGTACAGACATGAATCTCTGCATCAGCATTCGGCAGTGTGATCTGTGTGTAGGTGTGTTTTGCTTGTGTGTTCTTAGGAGAACTGAAGAATAATGATGATGTAATGATGAACCCATCCAGGATTTTCATACAGTTCCACTTTGATCTTGAACTGTTCAGTCCCATTCCTCCTGCCAGTCTAGCCCTCTGATTGGTCATCCAGGTTTATTTGCTGCAGACTAACTGTGCTTTTCTTGTACTACACACAACAAAACATCACACGGCGGATGGCAGAACATACGGTTACAGCATCATACATGGAAGGACAAACATTTTGGGTGTCACTGGTCCAGAATTTCAAATAAAAAGGCAGATTTCCAACTCAGTAGCTGGAACCGAACTGCCAGTTCTCCTATATTTACCACTCAACAAAAATCTGAGACGCAGAATCACAACCAACCACTGATACAGTACCTGCTCTGCTATTTAAAGTTTAGTTAAGACATACTGCTGTGATCCCAGGATTCCAGTGGTGATTTAATTTCCCTCAAGGCGCATGGGAGACGGTGCACGCTTCAACAACAAGGAATATTTTAACTGGGTTGGAGCCCAGTCTGCACTAAACTTAACTCGTTTGGTTTTAAAACACTTCAAAACATCACAGCGAGGCTACCAAAGGCACCCAGGGGACTGCGGGACCGCCAGCAATTACTGAGACTTAAAGGGAATGTTTGACATTTGAAGGTTTGTGTTGTTTTTTTAATGCAGCCATCAATTTGAGAAACATGGACAAGTTTACCTTCGGTTGACAAAGTATACTGGGTACTGAGATGTGTGTCTATACACGTATGTGTGTTTGTGTGTATAAATACATATAACGATAAACATATAACATGTCAAACAAAGCATCAGCTTTGTTAACCATTAGCTCTTTTAAATAACTATGCTAACTGTGCTAATGGCTTCTGTTGGTTGAAGAGATGTATGTTCACAGTACTCAAGATGAAAGAGTGCAGTTATTGCAGTCTGTCCCTGTCGCTAGATAACTAAGCAGATGAGTCGGTGACCAATTCCAGAAAAATCTTTTAGCTAGCACCTGTAGGTTAAGAATAGCCCTAGCGCTATATAGCAACTAGCTGAAAGGAAGGATTTGAAACAGCTTTGTAAAGTCAAAAATAAAAATAAAAACTGAAAACTAATCTAATCAACACACATTTATGTTTGTCTGACATATAAGCGGATATGTAATAAGGATAGGCTAAGGGTCGAATAACTCTGGCACATTAATTGTGACTCAATTGCCGAGCAGCTAACAACATACAATAACGCAAAGTCTAGAAATCGGGAAATCTGTGATAGTATATTTACACTTAGAGTCTGAATTGTTTGAATTTAAATAAATTAGAGATTTTGCTTAACTTTAGAGAGAATTCAGTAGTTGTTGTTTTGTTTTTTTTGGATCATTTTGAACAGTGCCAGATTAACATATCCGCATACCATCTTAATGCTAAATTAAGCTAACTGCATCTTAGCTTCAAGCTTTACAGCAAACATTAGGGTTTTTCTTTTTTTTTTTGCAAGAAAATATGTAGATATATATTTAAATCTGTGTATGTGTGGGGAAAACAGTAGTTTTAGATTATATGTCAGCAAGCCCTGCAAGCATAGCATATTTTATTTCTCCAACTTCAAAATATTATTATGTAATTATATACTACTTTATAATAAAAGCATTAGTATCAAAACAAAATCCATAAAAGAGAAAGGAAAACGGAACAATTTGTGCTATTTAATTGTTTATTTAAAAAAAAAGTCTACCATAAACTCAGAGATGTATTGTGAACCTTGGGCAGTGGTTTCTCCACAACTGAAAACCACTGGTGTATGTAATCAGTACACTGTCTGCTGTGGGAATAAGCTGAATCCGCAGAGACTGTAACAAGACAGCTTGACTTCACACGTTTCAAAGGGAAAATGGTCGAACTGTTTGATCATTAGTGCAAAAACAAAAGTAACACCTACTGTATTAGCAGGTCAGCGAGACCTCATTTCAGCAGAGGCTAAAAAAAAACCTTGAACCAAAGTTTTTCTGAGCTGAAGCATTGACCTCTCTCCTCTTAAAAAAACCAGGAGATTCACATTTTTTTTCACATAAATACAGTACTGCTTGGATGATTATCTGCTACGAGGCTGTGCTTGCCCTACAGGAGGAGGGAGGGAAGGAAGAGGGACCATTACAATACATACTGTAGAGAGAAGGGAGAGGACAGGTAGCATAGACCAACCACAAGACAGCCATATCTACTGCAGGTACTGAGAGACTACTCACTAACTATCCAGTTTGGTAATGATATTACCTTAGTATTACAGACTCTTGGAGTTTTTGCTCCAGCAGCTTTCTGTTACACCTCTTTTGTTGTTTTTGTCTTGTTCAGACAACAACAAAAAGGAAATCACAAAAGAAGAGGAATTCAACTATAGATGCAAGGTCGCCAGTTTTTTTTTTTTTACTGCTCTGATCCATTGTGATGTCATCTTGGCGCTCTAAAGGAATTGCGGGGAAGGTGTGTTGCATTTAGGGCACACGGACTGTCCTTGCTGTATATAATCAGAGCTGTAAGGACATGGATTGGTTGGAAAATATGGCTGTTTTCTTGCCATGTCGCTGCCCTCCACTCCCCACCTCATCCTCTGGAGCCTGTCCTCGTCACTTCCACAGCTGAGTGCTGAGGGTCTGGCCTGAAGCTGGCGATGGAGCTGAGGGCCAACCGGCCCCAGGGGCGCCTGATTGGCTGGAAGCAGCTGGCGCAGGCCCTCCACCACTCAGAGCCATGCCTGACATCTGCTGGGTCATCTGAGATAGAAAACAGAGGAGAAAAGTTACTGTTTGAGTTCATCGGAGCAAAAACAGAGTTATTCTGTCATTTCAGAGCCTGGAGGTGGGTGTTGGGGTTTCTCCATCCTTTAGCTCCACTCCCTGGCTTATTTCCAACCCTCTTTAACTTCCCCTCTGTTCCTAAATGCTCCCTGCCCTCTCTCCTCTTTTTTCACAATCTCTCTGCCTCATCCACATCCCTGACTCACTCCCCTTCACCCCCTTCTTCCCTCCATTCGGTCTTATCTATTATGAATGTGCTTTGGTGCAGTGCTGCGCGCTTATCTGGTCATCTGAGAGTGAGCGTGTGTGTAGGTACTGTGTGTGTGTGTAGTAATGCATGTGTGTCAGCTAACCAAGCACTCATCAGCTCACCGTTCCATCTCCTGCACAAAATGCGCGCGCGCGCACACACACACACTTTCATGCACTGTACAGCTGCGTTAGTGCGGACTACTGACTTCCATACACTGGGGTGAGGACACTTTGGTCATCACATTTTAGACAGAACTTCAAAGGGAACTTTGAGGGTTCAGACTTTCAGTCAGCTTCATGTTTGGACTCTGTTAGGGGTAGTAAGAAAGGAATGGATGCAATAGGTTAATGAAAGACAAAGACAACTATATGAAACAAAAAAAAAAAAACCCAAAGCATCTCAGAGGCAATTTATGTTCTCTGAATAACCTCTATGTAATATGTAACCTCATACACCAGGGTTCAGAGAGCTTAAGAAAATAGCTTAAGAAAATTTAGACATAACAATTAAACACCTCTTAATACCACTGGGGTTGGACAGTATGGACATGCTTTGTTTTTCTTTTTTTATATTATATCATATGATGTGATGGTGTCATGACTGTCCATGCCTTTTCGCACCTCCCTTTCTTCATGTGTTCAACACCTTTACTCTGTTATTTTTCATCCTTACACATAACTTAATTTATGGACATCTACGGTTGGATTTCTTTGCATGGGTGGATTGGATGGGTTGTTAAAGACATCTGCTGAGGATTTCATGTCGATAATATATTTACTTAGAAAATTGGTGATGCGTTCAATACTTGTTTTACCCCCGTATATATTCAGAAAAACTCTTCTGAATATATGAGTTATGACTTCTCCTGCAACAATTAGAGTGAGAATTTGATGTAAAACCATGAAAGCATGGATCCATGTTTACTACCAACCACAGATAACTTGAGTATTGTTGCTGGCCCATCCCTTTAGGACCAGAATTTACCCATTTTCTGATGGATGACTGCTTTTCAATCACCAAACTGTCTGGATTCCTCCATCAGCTGATGTGATCCAAACGCACTGTGGCTGGGATAAATGGCTATATAAATAATGGATCCTGACCACCCTCTGCACCACTTATTCAACATACTGCTGGACACTGTTTTCAAATTCAAATGTAAGAAGGACCTCATTTCATATTTTTGGATTTAGAATTTGATTAATTGAATTCCTTTTTTTTCCTCTGTTTCTATTTATTTGACATTTTTAAGCACATCTGTTGATCAAAGCAGGGATTATTTTTACGTATTTATTTTTGGCCTTCAGGCTTCAGTACATTGGGCATATACTAGGTAAGCTACTGCGGGGCCCTGCACTCCCAGTTCTAAACCCTAACATGTTTTTTTAAAAGGGCGAATCTATTGATCCATGAGGCCAAAAACAGGCTGTAAACATTTCCATTTCATGGCTCAGCTTAGGCATTTTAACATGGGAGACTATGGGAACTGACTCAATTTGCAGCCTCAAGTGGCCATTACATGAACTGTAGTTTTTGGTACTCGCACATTTTATTTTTTCATTTTATTTAATTTCAGTTGCACCACATGACCTTTGTCTGTTGTATTATTACAGTTTATATATTTTGAATTAAATGATAAGGACTGATAATGAGAACTTGTAATTATTAATGCTCTCCCATTTTTGTTAATAGATAAGTAGCTAGCAACAGTGCCATGGGAACAGACGAAGGCAATGAGGAAACAATTTGACATCAATAAAATGCTCAAAAACATCTTTAGAAAAACAGAGCGAAGCGATGAGAGGATTGCTGTGGGGGATGTGGCAGTCCTGAAGACATTTAGAGGGAGAACAGGTGTTGTTGCACCATCATGATACATTTCTGTGCCCAAAAAAATTTTTTAAAAGTCAATGTAAATCCCTACATGCTGCCAAAGCGGTGCAGAAAAACTGAAAACTCATGTAATGAGGATATAGTCAAAAAAATATTAACAGTAAACTGAGCTGATCTGAAATTCTATTTTTGTAACTTCTGTGTCATATTTAAAAATTCATTCAGATTTAGCCACTGTGATCTAGGCTGAATAAAGCCGACCTGAATCGCTTCATGACTCATTTGTCAGCCCCTGAAAACTCATTCACATGAACACTGGTGACTGCTCCAAGTTCTCTTAAATCCTTTCTGGACGAGACAAAAGATTGAATGTCTTTGTGGACTGAGCTGTTCCTTTATGAGGTCCATTGTATTTCATGAGTGCCTGCTCTGAACACTGGATAGAAATATACATTGAGGACTTCACTAATACAATCTGACTGCATGATTCTATTTTAGAACCAGTGAAGTACAACATTATGCAACTGTAGTAAATAGATCGTTTTAGGTGGTCTTGATGCATTCTCAATCATCCAGGAAAGTAAATCTCCAAAAGTTGATTCTGTTCATCTGGACGTAGCGTTTTGTGGGAGAACGTTTTGTCACTCATCCAAGTGACTTCTTCAGTCTCGAGCGTTCAGTTCTCCCACAAAACGCTACGTCCAGATGAACAGAATCAACTTTTGGAGATCCTTTTAGGTGGTGACCACAGAGTGTATTCAAAAGACAAAGAAGTCAATGTGGGTGTCTTTTCCTTGTAATGGTTCGCGGGGGTGTGATTTCTGTGTAAAATGTAATATTTCCTCAATAATATTTCCTCTTTTAATTTAGAAAACTGGATTGATCTAATAAATAACTAATATAGAGAAAAAAGATGCATTTAAGAGACCATGGGAAGAAAAGATTAATGTAGACACAGTAATGCAGTTACAGGAAAAGCACCAGTGTATTTAAACACATAAAGGGGGATTGCTGCTGGTGTCTGTTTCACATCTTTCCCTGGACAGAAAATTTTTCATGTCCAATTTAACTTTGTTCTATCAGAGGAACCCTTACTATGCTTGCAGATTATAGACTGCAATCACCCGCACCATTAAAGTATGAGTTTAATAATCTAAGAGCATTTCTGTGATTAGAAGTCACCGAAACTCTCTGAATGTTGGACTAATCTTGGAAGCACTCACTTCACCAAAAGGAAATCCTACAGCAGATGCTCCTTCTGCATTATTAGCTCTATGAATGGCCATGAAGTGGTCCACTACAACATTGATGAAGGGTTCTACAATATACAGTCATGTGAAAAAAACAGTTTTGAAACAACTTTAGGCACAAACACATCAACTGCCAAGCACGGCTGTGGAGGGGTAATGATTTGAGCCATGGGACTTGGGAATCTTGCAGCGATTGAGTTGACCATGAACTCCTCTGCATACCAAAGTATTCTAGAGTCAAAATGTGAGGCCATCTCGGCCCAAATTGGATCATGAAACAGGTAAAAGATCCCCAAAACAGCAGCAAATCTACAACAGAATCACTGAAAAAGAAAAGACTCAAGGTGTTGCAATGGTCCAGTCAAAGTCCAGACCTCAGCCTGATTAAAATGCTGTGGCTGGACCTTAAAGAGCTGTGACCCGTGATGCATGTGAATTCATGTTATGAGATTCTTATAAAATGAATAGGATGAAAATGATGAAATGATGGTTCCAAATGAGATAATCATAGTTGTGGATGACATCATCAGGACAATGGGTTGTCCCCATACAGTTTACAAAGCAACAAAGCTTGTTAAGCCTTACCTTCCTGAGACCCAGCACATTCATTATGTCCTCTACAGTGGGAAAATCAGAAAGATACTTTTTTCCCCTCGGTTCTCAGGAGGTTAGACGTAAGTCTTAACTTTTCACCTTCTTGTCCAAATAAGGTCGCTTGCAGCTCCAAGAAATCAACATGGTGGTGGGTAAGACACTATCATTGAGGCTTCAAATTAGGAAGCCCAGAAACCAGTGGATGGCATCATGGTGGCCCTGACCATCTGTTATATAAAGTCTATGGTATTAATATGTAATTTCATTTCAAATTGGCTGAAAAAAAAGAAGTTATTACCAATAATCAAATCACACGAATCATCAAATTTCATTCTGAATTCTAAGTGGTATTAAAAGGTCCTGAATCAAAGGTTATATACTAAGAAATGTACTGTTCTGGGCAGAATGTAAGAAAAAAAACCTCATGATATTATTATACAGTAACCCTGGTTATAAAAAAGATTGAATAGCTGATTAAAGCTGCACCGCTTGGGCTTTTACTAAATTGGTGAGGTTATTACTGCACTGAGCTCCACATATAATTGGGGGACAGAACTAAGTGTGAATCCATATATTCACAGCAACTGGAGTGGGCAAAAAGCTAAATGTTAATCATCATTCTGACTGTACTTTAATACAGAGATTTGAATTTCTTCCTGTTACCTGGCCCATATTCCACTGTCCTTGCTGCATGCTGTACATGTTCTGTCCTTGGTTGGCAGGCATCGCACCCTGCTGCATGCTCATGTAGCCCCCATTTGGCAGGGCCATGCCAGACACCATGGCTCCTCCCCCCATCATGGTGGTGGTGGGTGGGATACTTCCAGCCACTGCTGTGGCGTAGCCCTGCGGAGTGAACTGCATCTGAGGCTGGCCAATGTACACACCGCCTGCAGTACAAGACAACAGAGTAGAACCAAGCGTACATTTAACTACTAACCTAGAATTGCAAACTTTGCCTTCAAATTCAAAAATAAGAAGAAGAATAAAAAACAACAACAACATAATAGCACTCATCCTGTAGAGATGTTGAGAAAGGGTAAAAACACAAAAACAAACGGGGAATGCACAAAGACCAGTAAGGTGAAGAGAATAGAATAGAATAGAATAGAATAATCCTTTAATTGTCCCACAAGGGGAAATTTGGGTGTAACAGCAGCAAGAAAGATACATATACAAACAAACAGTACACAGAACACAGAACAGAAACATACACAATTTTTTACATATTTACACCAAGCTGGCAAATCAAGCTGGCATAAAGCCTGTCTTTAAACTGCCTGTTGAAACAGCGAAACAAGCCGCCCACACATACTCACAAAGAGTTGTTTTTGACTGTGCAACCATGTCTCCTCTCTTTCTAAACTCGAGTCTCTTTCTCACATGACAGAATAGCATATTTACAGGACAGCTACAAGTACCTGGTATCCCACAGGCCAACAGGAGCCCTAAAAAAGATGGACAAAGGTCAGGCACAGCCAAAAACCTCCAATAAAGTACAAGGTTAGAAGCCATCTGAAATGAAAGAATACGATCTTGAATAGATCCAGCTTCATGAAACAGTTTGTGATGTTTTTATATGCACATTACCCTTAATACATATAATCTTTAATGTCAGCTTTAACCTTTAAGCACTTAAGTGTTTTTCATCACATCCACACAAACACTGGGGCATACTGAAGCGTGGCTCTCTTTTATTATCTGTTTTAAAATGAGTCTGCACAACAAGCTGCTTCCAGTGTTTGTAAAATATGTTTTCTACATATGGAAAAAGATGGAAGACATACATGTGCATTATATGTTTTATGCAGTTCAAACAAGGAAAACACTAATTTGCAGACCATTTTCATGATGGTATTTTATTAATGAAATAAAGAGCAAACGTTTTCAATTGGAGGCCATTTTTACCCCAGAACTCTACCAGACACCTTTCTTGAGTCTTTTCCTGAGAGGACTCCCGTGCTCAATATTTAGTACATTTTGTATCTTGAAGCTGTTCTTCTGTCGTTCGGTGAACCAAACTTGATGTATTGAGCCTCTGATGGTCTGCCAAATGTTGTTGTGCCTGACTGTGGTTTAGATAGAAAGCATTACATTTCCACAAACAGTCTCAGAGCTCCATGCACTGCATCATCTAAACCCTCAGTTTTTCTGTGATCACATGCTGAGAAAGCCCTTCTTTGCTCAAAACAGCAATATGTCTTCTAAACCTTTCTTTTAAGTTCAGCTTCAGTTTGTTTCCCAAGCACAATGTTGCTTAGTCAACAATGTTTTCCCTGAAATTTAATGCACAGTCATAATATTAATGGTGAGCTGTATTCACTGAATGAGGCACCGGATTTGGTCTTGCAGACTTTTGACATTTCAGTTTACACAACTGTGCTATAAACAGTAACTGGCCACTTTTGAATGTGTGTTTAACAAAACACCTGGTTTCAGTCATGTTTAAGCATATCTGAAAATCTCTGCTGAGTTTTCTTCCAGTGGTTAGCAGCTGGTGCTAACCTCACTTTATTCCCAGCTGAACATTTGTTTGTATTTGGTTGAAGCCCAGATGCAGTAACATTCAAAAGTAAGACATTAAAAGATTTGGTAACATTTCAAATTGAGGTGAAACTTCTTAATCGTTTTTTGTTTTCAAACTGAAAATCCCACAGATTAATATAAACACACCCACATATTTTTCTCTACTATTTACAACAATTACACTTCCTCCTCTCCTTTGGCAGTTTGCTTCACTGCTCCTCTCATTTCATTCATAGTTTGGATTTGAGTCCGACGCACAGCCATCCTTCAGGACAGCTATACCCTGAATGTTAAGTGTCGATGTTTAGTTCCAGGTTGACGATACCCTTTTATTGCAGTTTCCTGTAACTTATCATGGTTCAACTAAAATGTCTTGAGAGCCAAAGAAAAACAAGAGAAAATTTCTAAATCTTTTTCAGTTGTAGGTTGTGTTGTCATCTGAAAAACTAATGGAAGTTGTACTGTGGCTGACTTTACATTATTCACTAAAATGCATTGAAAACTAAAGAAAACGCATGTCAGCATCAAATAAATATTACATATTAATATATTATATAAAAGGTTGACTGTCAAAATGGCATGTAAAGAATAAACTGTAGAACCTTTCTCAGACCCATAGTAGATCTTGTATTTCAATCCATCGTCGTTGGTCACTAAAAGTTTATAAAAGAAAAAAAAATTATTGTCATCAAACACGGTAACTGCCTAAAACAGTTATAGAAGTGATTGTTACAATTGTAGGTTAAAAAAAAGGGAGAGAGCTTCTAAACCTTACTCAGTGTGTCTCATTATAAGAGATGAGCATGAAAGAAGTAGCAGCTAACCACAAACACAACCACACACACATAAGTGTGCACTACTAAGTGTAGTTACAGACACTCACTGTCTGTAAAGATTAATGAAATCCACTTAACCTTATCAGGGTCACCAGAGCGGATGGCTGGAGTCTTTAATGAAATAATTAAATGATTTATTTCTTGTTTTTTGAGGGCTAATTGCTGACTGGGTCCAGGTCCAGATTGAGGGAACGAGCAGCAGCTGTGACCTGGAGAGAGGGCAGAGAGAGAAAGAGAGGCAGCACCACACCCACAAACTCTCACAGCCTCACAGGATGTAAGAGTAACAATAAAAAGAGATAATTATGATTTATTACATCTGCAAAAGAACTGAAAGAGAACTATGAATCATGAAACTCTGAAAGACTGTAATCAGATTGGCCGTGTAGCACGATGGAACAGTGGTTAGCATGGTTGCGTCACGGCAAGGAGTTCAGTTCCACCATCAGGCCGGGGTCTTTCTGTGTGGAGTTTGCATGTTCTCCCCGTGTTTGCGTGGGTTCTCTCCGGGAACTCCAGTTTTCTCCTACAGTCCAAAGACATGCAGTTAGTGGGGATAGGTTAATTGGAAACTCTAAATTGCCCATAGGTGTGAATGTGAGTGCAAATGGTTGTCTCCTGTCTATGTGTTAGCCCTGCAACAGACTGGCGACCTGTCCAGGGTGTACCCTGCCTCTCGCCCTAAGACAGCTGGGATAGGCTCCAGCGCCCCCACGCGACCCTGAAAAAGGATACGCGGAAACGAATGGATGGATGGATGTTTCCATCAGTTCAACAAACACACAAACTGTTTGTGTGCAGTTTTTCGCACGGTGTGTTGCTAGCTAAAGGTCCAGCTGCAGTATTTCACAAGGAGAGAAAAGAAAGGGAGCTAACTTCACTCAGAGATGAAGAAAGGAGAGGAAGAATTGAGGTCATATTTAAAGGTAAGGACTGCTCAGTGGGATCTGATAAACTGAAAATTTAAAGCTTACATGTTTGTAAATCAGATATTGGGTCTGTACATGTGACATTATGTTTTTTTCATATTGTGAAACATGCTGCAAATCAACACTGAGGTAGACTGTGTTATTTAAAGTTTGCACGGAAATCCTCTGCAGGTTAGTTCAAGAAAACAGGTTAGTTTGATGCTTTGATGGATCTAAAGTAAAGAACAGTGTGTGACTGGAGCCCAGTGGCTGTGGTTTCATGGTCAGAGTTAAGTTGTAAGTGTAGCAGAGATTCATGTGAATTTTAGCTGATGATGCTGAGATTCATTCATGTACCAGCCCACAACCCCGGCGACACACCAGCCAGGACCCAAAGCCGGAGACAGAGTGCCCCAGAAGGCCAAGTCCCCAACACGCCCCAGGTCCAGCCAGAAGCAGTGTACCAGGTCAGTAACATATGTCCGCCGGCACAGACCTCCCTCAAAAACAATTCATCTCAATTCAGTTCAATTTGGTTTTATTTATAGAGCACCAAATCACAACAACAGCTCAAGGCACTTTACATTTTAGGATAAAGACCCTACAATAATACAAAGAAAACACAGAAAACCCCAACAATGAAATGACCCACTGTAAGCAAGCAATTTGTCGAGAGTGGGAAGGAAAAACTCCCTTTTAACAGGAAGAAACCTCCGGCAGAACCAGGCTCAGGGAGGGGCGGCCATCTGCTGCGACCGGTTGGGGTGAGAGAAGGAAAACAGGATAAAGACATGCTGTGGAAGAGAGACAGAGATTAATAACAAGTATGATTCAATGCAGAGAGGTCTATTAACACAAAGTGAGTGAGAAAGATGACTGGAAAGGAAAAACTCAATGCATCATGGGAATCCCCCGGCAGCCTACGTCTATTGCAGCATAACTAAGGGAGGATTCAGGGTCACCTGGTCCAGCCCTAACTATGTGCTTTAGCAAAAAGGAAAGTTTTA